>JASANB010002203.1:0-43436 GCA_030248155.1 Sabatieria punctata
ATTCTGCGTTATTTCTTTCTCAACCTACAGTGAAACAAAACAACTGTTCAATGATACAACGCACTACAAAACAATGCATACTATATATAGGACTTACATTATAGAAACGTCCAAGATCAACAGATGAGGCTCTCAAAATTGACCAACACCAAATGCAAGTAGAACTAGCGGAACTACGCAACAAACAAGTACGCCTTGAGAACAAAGTAGACGGCATCGCTAAAGACTTGGACAAAGTAGGCGAGCGTGTAGAGCGCAATGAGAGACACAGTAGACAACATAACATTCGTATCTACGGGTTCAAGCGCAGTGAGTTACCAAATTCGGTGGAGATCGAAGACTGCATCAAGCGGCTTTTGAGTGAAGGACTGAGGATCCGATCCCCGGATTACATGAAAATCTTTGAAGCAATCGAGAACTATCACTGGACCAAAGATGAGGCCATCATCATCTCCCTGCGCAGAGTTGACAAAAAGAAGATACTGAAAGAGCGCAAGAACTTGAAGGACTTCAAACCCTACAACAAAGTGGTCACCATCACGGAAGACCTGACGCACAAGCAACTGGAGGAGAGACGACAGTGCCAAGCAGTGGTGAGAAAGTTGCGAGAGCAGAAGAAACAAGCCAAGATGATAGGTTTTAACAAAATTCTGGTAGACGGAAATATAAAGAAATATACTGATTTTGGCATATGATTTTTATGATTGTGTTGTGATTTGTTGTGCTTTCTGCATTTGTATTACTTCTGCTTTTATTAAACAATTCTTCTATGTTGGTTTTTACAGACAAACTCAATTAACTACAAATACTACAAATGACAATAATACGCAACCTTGCATCCCACCTTGGTAATATTAGTTTGGCCAGGAAAAACTGGCACTTGGCTATTTGTTTTGCTCCCTTTTATCTTGCAAGTACAACATAATTTTTGCTCTTATTTTTCTGCAAGTACCTCAAGTTTCACATGCAAATGTCTTCTACAAATGGCCCTCAGTACCCCGGTGAGGAGGGTGCTAAAATCTCGGGGGACCCAGCTTGCACTGTAGGGGCGTTAGGCAGTGCAGGTGGTCATGCTTCTAATGTCCTGCCTAGTGGGATGGGCAACCGCGGTCCCGTTGGCAGTAATACTACTGGTTGCAGCGACAGGGATGCTAGGTACCACAAAAACACTGCTTATCCTATCATTTTTAATGATGATACAAAGTCTTTCATGTTTACAGCCAGTAATGGTAAAGCAACATTAAAATGTGACAAAGCTAGATGCTCATGTTGTAATGCACTTGACACAAAAGACTGCTTCAAAGGCTACATTACTAATCATACATACATTCCTAATTTTAGCAACAACATGATTTGCACATCAAAGAATGTTGTTTATTTAATTACATGTAAAAAATGTAATGTACAATATGTAGGGCAAACCACAAGACCTTTGAAAACTAGATTTTCTGAACACAAACGAAACATTATTAAACAACTAAATAATTCATATCTTGTGCAACACTATAATTCAATAGACCATACCTACACAGATGCACAAATACAAATAATTGAGCATGTAAATGAAACCGAGCATTTGCGATCCAAACTTTTGGAACGTGAGGACTTTTGGATCAAGACATTGGTTACAGCCTATCCATTTGGTTTAAATGATATGATTATTGGTTTTGGAAATATTTCTTCTGGAATCAACCCTATGGATAACAATAAGCATCCTTATTTCAAAGGTAAGACACCAAGACAAGAACGCAGCCATGGTAAACGACACAGAACTAGTAGGATAGTGCACACAAACATAGTTGAAATAACAAAAACTATACTACAAACAAAGAACCTACGAGAAATATATGTGTATCTTAGATCGCTCACACATCGTGATATTCTTAAATGTCTAGATCATTATTATAAAAGAGGTTTTGCGCTTTTAGGAACAAAATCTGAGCTAATATTACAAGCATATTTTGCAGGTTATTTCAGGTCTAAAGAACAAATGTCACAGCAAACCAAGCGATACTTTACATTAAATTTCCCAAATAAAGGAATGGAACAAATTAAAATTCATACCATTTTTAAAGACAAGTCTCTATTGAGATTGTTGCCTATAGATAGCAGTAAATTAGGCCATGTCTTAGTTAGTTATAGATATCAGCCACCTATTAGTCTCCAACTTTGCAACTATAATAGGGAATTAAAAAATCTTGATTTTAACCGGTTGAGTGCTATCCTTTCACGTGATTGTGAATGCTCCAATTCACCATATATATATCCACCAGCCAAACACATTATAACAGGTGATTTGGATATTGTAGACTGTGCATTTCTACGCTTGCTTTACTCCAAAGGAGCTAAATACAGAGAACCAAAATCGATTTGTTTCAAAGAGATTCGTTATGAGGTTAACACTGCGTTAGAAAACTTTGTGGCTAGGTTAGCACAATGGTACAAGATACAAAAGGAAAGCTTTATACAATTCACCCAAAAATTTATGCAAATTATAGACAATAGAATTGCTTATCACAAAGATCGTAATAGCAACAAAAGGCAACAAATTCAAAAAAATTGCAATAAAGTACTTATTAAAACAGAGTTGAACAAACTACACCAAAAATATATAATTACACCAGCAGATAAAGCCTCCAATAATTACATATTTATTTGTAAAAAATATTACATGTCAATCATGTGTAATGAATTAGGGATTAATGTTAACACAGTAGGAAATTATAAACCAGTTATATTAGGCAATGACATTTATAAACCAATCAGTATTAATAGAGAAATCCTTATCAGTCGACATGTACAAACTACTAAAAATTACAAACAAAAAGTTGAAGATCATGACAAAACTATTCCTATTTTGTTTGCAATACCAAAACTACACAAAACGCCATACAAATTCAGGTTTATAGCAGGTGCAGCTAAATCCTCTACTAAAGCTATTTCGGTTTTAATGAAGAAAGCGCTCCAATTTTTAGAACAACACTTCGAAAAATATTGTAACACCATCAAGGAAAGAAAAGGAATTAGCTGCAGATGGTCTATCAAAAGTAGTTTGGATGTATTTAATAACTTTGCAAAATCTAACAAATGTTTAGAAACTATTCTAACTTGTGATTTTGCTAGTTTGTTTACTAGCATTAAGCAGAGTGACATCAAGGAACAAATTTTCTTTCTTATAGACTTGTGCTTTAAGAATAGTGACAAAGATGCACTTGCTCTTTCACCCTATAAGGCCTTTTATACAAACAATTACAATTTAAAGAACTACACTGTATTGAATAAACATGAGTTAAAAGAGGGTATTAGATATGTGGTGGATGAAACATATGTCTGTTTTGCGGGTATAATTTTTCGCCAGATTTGTGGCTGTCCCATGGGAGGTGCGGTCTCACCGTTTTTAGCGAATCTGACACTTTCCATGTTTGAGTTCCGCTACCTGTCTAAGAACGAAAATTATACCATGTCAAAAAAGTTGGGTTTGACAGTGAGGTATGTTGACGACATACTCAGTGTCAATTGTTCCCAGTTTAATGAAATAGCTAAAAAGATTTACCCAACGAATCTTTTACTGGAAAAAACATCTGCCAAAACAAATGAATGCAGCTTTTTGGATTTACAAATTAGAGTAGGTAACGAAATTAGGGTGAAGGTATACAATAAAACAGATTATTTTAACTTCAAGGTAACCAAGTACACATTTTCAGACAGTAATGTACACAGTAACATTGGTTATAACTGCTTTTTTGCACAATTGGTCAGATTTGCAAGAATATCAACAGATACTCAATCTTTTAGGAACAAAGTCAAAGAACTTTTCCAAGATTTTCAAGCTAATGGCTTTGAAGAAACCAAACTGATTAGAACCTTTCTGAAGTTTTCTAAGAAATATACAGCTCTAATAGCAAAATTCGGACTCACTTCAAAAGCAAATATAAACACATTCTTTACACACATTTTTAGTTAATCCAACCCCAGCTTGGCTGGGTGGTTTACAACCCCAGTTTAGGCTGGCAACCTATCTGGGTGACATTTTGCCTGTTCTTAATATTTGCTCTTTATTGAAGCGTTTGAAGAAACCCCGGTATTGGCTGGCAACCAATCTGGGTGTATGTATCGTGCCTGCTTAATCTTCTCGGCTTTGTGTTTCCCTAGCTTCGGCTAGGTGGTTTACAACCCCAGGGCTGCTTGGCAACCACCCTGGGTGTATTCCTGCTTGCTAAATATAGTTCGTGTATTTCTCTGTAGCTTTGTGCTACAGGTTTACAACCCCAGAATTGATTGGCGAACATTCTGGGTGTATTATTGCCATGTACATTCACACGCATTTCCAACTATGTACCCACACAACTGCAGACAAATGGACAGACCAGGCAATTAGTCATAAATAGGGCCACTTTGCCACACGTGGAATACACCTGGGCCAATTTGGTTCAAACAACAAAGAAGACAGCCCACATCTTATCTTGATATTTATGGTGGGTAATTTGATGATATTAGGGTCAGAGTAGCCTTTATAAGTGACAACAGAGCTGGGCTCTTCATTCTGTTCTGCTCCTATTGCCTCTACATTGTACCTCTGCCGAAATGAGTGCTCAGGTGATGACTATGCCCTTCATTTTTGTTTGTGCTGTTGTCAATGTGCTCCTTTCTGATGCGGCTATCCCTGTGCTACTTGCTGAATGATTTACCTTGATGTTTATTAGTCTTCAAGGCAACATCCAGTATGCACAAATGGCATGTCACCAGAGGAGTGTGTGCTGTACTTTTTCAGCTTTATTTTCAGTGGTGCCTCTGCTGAGGAAGCCCGAACCACTGAACTGTTGCTCAGGTCCAGAGTTTACGGGCGAAACCTGGGAACAGCATCATTCGGCTGATCAGTTATTTTGCTGTGCCTGAGTTATTGAAAACTCGGGGGTTTTATACCTGTGAAGCCTAGAATGAAATCGTCCTGCCTACAGATCTGCTATCTTTTTGCTCTATATACTCTATATAGAGTAATCAGATGGAAGTGATGATTGGGCGGGGCTTGAGTGCGGTGTTGGTGTTTCATGTGTTTGTACTTTACATAGCGATTTGCTTAGCATTTAAGTCCTTGCTAAACATTATTGAAAAATATTTTCTTCCAATTCAACAACTGCGGATTCCAATTTAGCACGCTTCCATTATGTATTATGTATGCCACCGGCTAACTACGCACCGCAGGGCTCAATAAACTTTGCTTCGCTGCCCCACTCCATCAACTATTACTTTCTCCGGTCATCTTTCAATAGCAACTAGAACAGCTCATGCCACAACTGTACCTACGAACGCAGCAAGAGTCTGAGGGGTTGGCTCTACTGCCAGGCCAGGCCGTCGCTACCTTCAGGAATTTTTAGGAAGGACTTTGCATAGAATATTATGATAAAACTATGCCTAGATTAGGTGTAAACGAGCTTAGAATAGCTTATTTTAACGTATCTTAGCGAAAAATAAACATACTAGCTTTGATTTTAGTAAAAAATCGGACTTTTTTGCTTACCATCCATTCAACCCTCATCAGCCGCCGCTACATCCTCATGTTTGAAAATTTACCACCGCTTCCGATCCGATCCGATTTTGGGGGCCTTACGGCCTACGATCAGACTCGGGGTCCATTTCGCTACCCCCGCGATTAGTCATCTCGGACGTTGCCCTTCTTTCACTGCCAGCCTCTCCTGCTGACAGCTCCCGGCATAGTTGGTTTCTCAGACAGCTTTTGACACCGTAGATCTTCTCCAACGCGGCATGCTTTGTGGAGCGGCTTCGGTGCAACGGCAGATCCAGTCGGTTCCCATTTCACCTACTCGCTGTCACCAGCTTTCGGTGGCCTGGCTGGGGGGAGCTTTGCGCCGACGACCAACTCTTTGCGGCAAGAAACTTGCCGCGCCGAGAGGATGAGCGCACGACGTCGTGCACAGTGGCTATGCGGCCTAAACCACTATACCAACTGTGCCGGCTACCACCCCTCAGCCGAAACGCTAGCGCATGTCTAGTCAGAAGTAAGCTCCACGTAAACTATTACCGGTCCCGTCCCAACCTAAAGATATTTCTCTCAATTACGATCACCCATGGTGACACTGATGGATGTATGGCATTGTCGAATGGCCGCAAATGACTGCAACCGCATATTTTCCAGAACCTGGCGCTATTGCAAATACATTCAGGTTCTACGAGCAAACGAGAAGCAAGAGTAAGAAAAGTAATAGAAATTGTGCTGCAAGACCAATACCAAAACCTGCTTACTGCGCTCAGTTAGGGGTAGGGATGCAATGCAACCTATACGAAAGTACCGAATAATACGGAATGCAATGATGCAAAACGGAAGCCAGTCACAGTTGTTCGGGCAAAATATAAATAAACAGCATTTTTGAAGACTCAAAATTTTTTCTAAAAAATCAATATGCCAATCGGATCGGATCAATATGCAAATTAAGGCAAAAAAGTGGGAAATATTCACGTACATACATGCAATTTTAGTAAATTCTTCGGAAGCAGGCAACATTTTATGTAGCAACTCCCATAATACTTCTTTTGCACTGAGCCTAACAGCGACTGCTAAAGAAATCTAGAACGTCTGCAAATACAGCACTGCTACTCCTGACATGAAATTTTAGAATATTTGAGTTTTTTGAGTACACACCCGTTTTTCTTGGAGCATGGGCCCGTGGTATACGTCTGTACATCCTCCCCTCGCCGGTCAGCGCTAACTCCCTCAACGGTACAATGTTTGAGTGGACTATAACTACCGCCCCGCAGTATACATATCTTATTACATATTTTACATACGTTCATAAAGTGCAAGGTACACGGTACAGTCAGGCACTTAACGCCGTTTATGGTACCAGCACCATATATGGTACCACCACAGTCCCCGAACGTGAGAGTACCATATCTGGAGCCGGTACCATATGGTGCCACTAGCCTAGGTACCGGTACCATTGAGAGACCTCTTTAACCGAGACCTCAAACAAGACCATAAAACAGTTTTAGAATACTTTTTCTATCCTCTACACCAGGGATGTGAGGTGGGAAAAAAACACCGGAAAAAAACTGTTTTTTTCCGAAAAAAAACCGGTTTTTTTCCTAAGGGTCGGAAAAAAACATAAATCGCGGAAAAAAACTCAAGCTAAAAATAGCTAATTTACGTCATTTTTCGTTTAAAAAATGGACTTTTGCTATGTATAATAGGCCATACTGACTCAAAACTGTTAGAAAAACAACAAAAAAGACCAAATTTGGCATGAAAAAACAAAAATGCAAACTGCTGTAAGAAAATTTGCATATAGCGTTATTTATGGAACCTGTCAGGCACTGTTTCATGCCTGTTTCGTGATTTATATCAATGTAACACGTGTATTTCTGGTCTAACAAGACTGAGGAAGGCGATAGAAAGCCTTAGAATCATAAAACCAGGCTAGGATATCGAGAACTTGAGCTGGAGTTTTTTTCCGCGATTTAGGAAAAAAACCGGAAAAAAACTGAAAAAAAACAGGCCGAGGTTTTTTTCGGAAAAATATACAACCCTGCTCTACACACACGCCTGGGCGGCATTGCGGTTTGCCTCCACTACTGAACAGCAGCATTTGAAATTAATTTGCTAATTAGATGATTGCATTGACGCGCAGAAAATGATTACACTGCATACCTTAGCAATTTTTATGTAATCCAGCTTCATCCCAGCTCCTTAATATCTGTGCCTTTATCCAGTCCTGGATAACTGAAACCAATTTTATCGTTTGAAAAAAGGAAACTTTTGGTTACAGTAATGCCGTGCAAGTGCGATTGAGAACGCGAGCTGTGTTAAAACAATACTAAAAACAATATCTTGCAGATACAGTACAGTCAACCTGACTATGCGCCATTCGGACAAGGTTAAGCTAGGTCCGAGTTTTGACTCGTTAAATAATCCGGATCCGGATTCCGGACAAAAATTTTTGGCGAAATTTGTACGGTAAGTGTTTCGTTAATCCGGATTTCAACAAAATTACTTAGTACGACAAAGTCCATGCGTCTTCAATTCAGGTGAGAATTCTTAATGGAATAATGCTTTCTGTTGAGTCAGAATGTCAATTTTTGCCCTTTTATTAGGGGCTACGCTACGACGAACTGAATTAAAATGCATTTTGCGAGAAAGAGGGGGCAAGTAGGGTCATCTCACGGATCTGGCTGATATTAGTATCTGTTAAAAAAACTCCAATCGAACACCAACGCAACGGTGCATGCCCGTAGTGTTGTTAGGCATTTAAAAAAAGCTTTTTAGGGCCGATTTCGAAAAATTTTTTATATTTACAGTATGGAAATTTTGTGCGGATATCGCTGAATCTATCCTCAGATATACATTAGCAATGCAGTTCTATCAATTTCATGCCTATTCTAATTAGCCTAAAAATAATCGCTTCAGTTCACATTCGAAAGGTTTTCTTCCAGATGACATACCCAGTTACACTAAAACAACCCGTTTTGAAGGATACTACTGCAATAAAAGGAATGTATCAAATGTGTTTTGAGTGTCCAAAAGCAAAACCTCAGCCAGAAAGAAATTCTAAAGCAAACTGAGAAACAATGCCAAGCAGATAAACTCTCGACATTGGCCAGAAATTGCAAAAAAGCGCAGTTTATAAACATGAAATTACAGTACTATAAAGACTTTTTCTGTACAAATTAGAGCACAACAGCATTTTCGGCAGAATTTTTATATTTTGAGCAATGGCTGCCATTTGCGGCAGTTGCCGATTGTCAGTGGCCCTACTTGCAATGAGGCTTTACTTCACTAATTCATGCTAAACTACCAAATCTGGTACTGGCCGCTAAGGTACATTACGCATGATTGATCAAGCCGTTACCTGTTTCGATTTAACGTGACATGTCACCACTTATTCCTACAACAAAAGGGTAAATGTACAGTTTCCGAACGTAAATTCAGAACTGGCCCCAGATTAAAATAAATATTTTAGTAATAATAACTAATCACCAAATTATCAATTCTATACATAAGTATCGATTATTTTTTGCCAAAATTCCAACATTTCAAAAAAGTAATTTCTGAATATAGTTATGTTATATCATTCGAAAGCCCTGCACCTAGTGAATCTAATGATTACAATATGCGGTACACCCTTGGAGGGCCTGTTTTTCCAAATATATAATTAATTTAGGAAAACAGGCAACTATGGAGCCTGCCCTATATGGGTCCCCTTAGGGGTTTTTTATATTTGGAACAGGCACCTCTGGAGTGGGCCCTATACTGACGCGTCTCTAGGGGTTCTTTTAATTTTGGAAAATAGGCACCTCTGGAGCGGGCCCTATACTGATGGATGTCTGGGGGTTCTTTTAATTTTGGAAAACAGGCACCTCTGGGGCCAGATTAATAAACATACAACTAGCATGTGCTACCCCTGGCACGAGCTCAATAGAACCATCGAGAGACCCTTAGCACGTGTTAAGTCTTAGTACTTAGGTTTAGCACGCGGTAAGTCTTATTAATGATCATTTTCATGATCTTAGGGTTCCGCGATCTTTCTATTGGGCTCGTGCTAGGGGTAGCACGTGCTAGTTCATGTTTATAATTAATCTGGCCCCTGAGTGTGCCCTACTGATGCGTGTCTAGGGGTTCTTTTAATTTTGAAAAACAGGCACCTCTGGAGCGCACCCTGTTAATTTTCGGATTAACGAATCAAAACTAAAACACTGTTCTTCGGCTCAATCAACAAAGGCCTGAATAATGACAGGTTCTTGTTAATTCCATAGCTATCAGATTCTGCAGCTGTAACCTCTTCTTAATTAAAAGCCAAAACCTTATTTCAGCTGATTATATCACCTAAAAGGCAGAAATAATCACATTCTGACTGTAGAAGAGCATTATTCAATTGAAAATTCACACCTGAATTGAAAAATTCCAAATTAACCAAACCCGGATTAACGAATCACTTAACCATACAAATTTCGAAGTTGGGGCCCAAATTTTCATGTAGTATCAGATGACTGCCGACGATATCTTGATTATTATTTTACACACCAACATCTAATTACTGCATGTTATATTCAGCTTTACTTCAGATACGTGTTTCTGGTCTAGAGGAACAAATCGGGGAGAAGTAGGTATATCCCTCAATATAGTACAATTATAGTACACAAAAATAGTACAGGCAAAAAATAGTACAATATGAGGATTTGATCGGAGAACCCTGAAAAGGTAGAAATCAGGTCAGAAAAAAATAGTTTTTATGGTTTTTCATGCCAGGAAATATAGTTTAAACAAAAATTTCGCTGTAAACGTCGTTGAAAAGGCCGTGTGCGTTTAACAGTTCGGCCGAGTTATTATAATAATATTATTATCAGTTTCATGCAGACATGGGCTAGCATTGCGGCCGATGGGGGTAGAATTTTCAATTCCTGAGGGGGCTGAGGGGGTAGGAGCCACTGAGGGGGGGTTGAAGTTGGTGGTATGCCAAAAAGTCCGATTTTTAGCTAAAATCAAGGGTTTTTGGCTTATTTTTCATTAAAATAAGCTATTCTGAGCTCATTTACACCTAATCCAAGCATATTTTTATCATAGAATTCTATACAAAATTCTTCCAAACAATTCCTGAGGGGGAGGTAGCGGCCGGCTGAGGGAGGTAGGTCGAGGGGCTGAGGGCCTAAGATAGGTGATACGGAGTATCCTCCGGGAGGGGGTCGGGGTAATGGCCGGCGAGGAGAGGGGGTAAACCCCTCCCTAACCCCGTGCCCCGCGATCCATGTATGTTTTGTCCAATGGGCTCATACCGAATCGCCATGCGGTGTAATGGGGAGATGACTACGAAGAAGCAAAACATATTGCCATATTTAGTTCGCTCTCAGTTGTTTGGTGGACCCTAACACAGTAGCTGTCCCAGTTGCTTGATTTGCAATTTTTGTTGGCTTTATCAATGTCTATGACCTCTTAAAGCAGAACTTTTATTAACATGCATTTCGCGAGAAAGTCAACTTACTTAACTATGGGCTGAGGGCAAGGGAGTTCATCTCATCTATCCGGCTAAAATTTCAGGAGCATAAACTAGACCACGTACGATAACGATCGGGCATATTTGAAGAAAAACACCCCCTAGAACCGGAGCTCCTCAAAGTTGGCTCACCGGCCGTTTTTGGAAGACCAAATTTTTGGACCTCTAACGACCGAAATTGAAACGTGTGCTGTTTGCCGATATCTAAACCGACAGCTTTCGCATGCGCAGTGCGCACCAATCGATAGCTATTTCAAAATATTTTAAAAACCCCACTCATTTCCGTATCTTGCCTGGTTAGCGGATCACTATAATTAACCATTTTTAGTCTGTTGTGGAAGTGCAACCAATAACCTCTAGAGTTAAAGCAGAACCAAAGTTTCAGTTTTCAAGACACTTTACAGACCATCTTTTCGAGTATGCTTGTCTTACAATGCTGTTTTTTTAACTGTAGAATTGTATATAGACGAGGTACAGGGCTATATTGCGTTTGGGCCACTTCGGTACCGTACGCCTTGCCATGGTGTATTTGGACCACTTTGGGTGGGATATACCAACTACGCACCGAACAAATCCTGTAAAACGTTCGCACCCAAATTGTAAATCTTTAATAAATATGACTGAATCTGGCCGGCACAGTTGGTGTAGTGGTTTAGGCCACATGGCCACTGTGCGCGACGTCGTGCGCTCATCCACTTGGCGGGGCAAGTTTCTTGCCGCAAAGAGTTGGTCGTCGGCATAAAGCTCCACCCAGGCCACCGAAAACTGGTTACAGCGAGTAGGTAAAATGGGAACCAACTGGATCTGCCGTTGCACCGAAAGCCGCTCCAAAAAGCATGCCGCGTTGGAGGGAAGATCAACGACGTCAGGAGCCGTCTGAGAAACCAGCAATAAGGCCAATACCGGTTTGGCCACTTGGCCGGGCGGCCGTTGGGAGCTGACAGCACCATGACGTCACCACGCCAGGCACTCTCTTAGTACCTGGCGCCCAACAGCATGGCTTGAGTGGCTTGGCAGTGAAAGAAGGGCAAACGTCCGAGATGACGATATCAGGGGTAACGAAATGGACCGTGCAGGTCTGATCGTAGGGCTGTACATCGTACGCCCCCCCCGCCAGATCGGATCGGATCGGATCGGACTGAATCTGGTATCAAACAACTGCTTTTGACTTCTACATTATTCTTTTACACATCAGCCCATTCACAACCAATTACTGCATGCTATCTCAAACTACGCGCTCTAGTCATATCGCCTTACTTCATCGATTATCGGCCGATTTTTCCCGGAACCCCACTTAGAAAAATTGCTATAAAATTCATACTTATGGACGTACATTCGTGCCCAAGACCGGATTGGTAGTCCATTACCCTAGCTACAGAATTAGCACAGTTAAAAAGATTGGGATCGAAACCCCAGGACGGTGGCCCTTTTTAAAGGACGAAAAAATGCGCCATGACCTCCACTTATTAAAACAATCGTAGCATTTGAGTCCTCCGACAGATATGTCTGCCCAAGAACAAATGGGTAGATATGACAATTTGCTATCGACTAAGCATAAACATAACAATATTCGTCCAAGCTCAAGGACGGTGGCCCTTTTGCCGATCCGATCCGAAGTGCGGGGGGACCTTACGGCCATTGCTATGCTTACGGCTCAGACCTATGCGGTCCATTGCGCGACCCCCATGGTTCGTCATCTCGGACGTTTCCCTTATATCACTGCCAGCCACTCTAACCATGCTGTTTGGCGCCATGTCTCGTTAATCCGGACCTCGTTAATTCGGATATTCGCGTTCCGGACAAGATTAAGCCAGGTCCCAATTTTCCCCCATGTTATCTCGTTAATCCTGATCTGGATTCGTTAATCCGGACAGAAAATTTGGGGTCCCAACTTCGAAATTTGTATGGTATGGTAAAGTGATTCGTTAATCCGGATTTGGTTAATTTGGACAAAATACACGAGCAATTTTTCAATTCAGTGTGAATTTTCAATTGAATAATGCTTTTCGTTGAGTCAGAATGTGATTATTTTTGCCTTATTAGGAGCTATAATCAGCTGAAATAAGTTGTTGGGTTTTAATTAGGAGGTACAGCTGCAGAATCTGATGTGCAACTAAAAAGTAGGGCCGGACCGGATATCCGGATCCGGCCGTATATAGCCATATATATGGCCGTATATTACCTGCCGGATATGCCGGATATCAGTCACAGATGAGAAAACGTGATTTTTTGCGTGTTTGAAAATAAATATTGCATTCGACCGTAGTGTAAATAGTGAAAATCACTGTGAACCTACTGAAACGCACAACAGCCATGAGGGCGAACAGGGATTTTTCGCCGATTCAGATTCACCAAACAAAATCGATGCCTCTGGTGGCATTGATGAAGAAACTGACAAAGTAGTTTTGTTGTTTGATGTTTAGCTACACAATAAGTATGGATGCTTTCTCTTAGGTGCACAAACTGATTTCTGAATATCTGAAAGAGGCGCTTGTACCGAGTGACAGAGACCCACTATACTCTACTGGAAAGAGAAGCAGTCAACATTTGGCAGACTGGCAGAGGTTAGAAATTTGCGGCAGTTGTATGGTTCTAAAAATAGGGACTGGCAACGGCGGCCAATTTTGCGCCGCGCCGCGTGCCTAGTTTTCTTCCCGCGTTTTCACCACATTGGTGTCGCGGGGGTCATAATCATCTTTTTTTAAAAAATGCGGCTAGAAAAGCGCGTTCTTTTTTGATGGTTATTTGTTTTGATTATTTTAACATAACTATTCACCCAAATCGCCTTGGTATAGGCTAAGCTGCGGTTGTTTTCGGCTAAAATAAGCGGAAAAACAGCGTCAGTGTAAAAAAAAGTTTATGATCTCAAAAGGTGCGCCCGACGGTATTAAAGAGGCATTGATCATCTTTCGTTTGAGCCATTTTTTCCGGCATCGATGCAGCCAAAGATCCCGGAAATCAGATTGAAATTTTACATGGTTAAGCATAGGCAGAATCGGTATTTTTTCAGAAAACGAAAGTTTGCTCTTAAACAAAGAACAAATGAAAAAGGTGCGCCCGCTTAAATTTTAGTTTAGGTGTTGCTCTTACTAAAATCACTCAGATTTGGCGTCCTAGATTCGTAAAAGATCCCGGAAATTGGGTTAAAGTTGATGAGGTCGTTAAAATTAGGGGGTATCGAATACGAACGTATTGCGAATCCTGAGCAGCCCAAAGCCAATGGTTTTTATTTTGCTTCTTTACAATCCTTTAGTAGTTTTGCGTCTCTGCTAATCAATATAAGGTGAATCCTGCTCAGGCTTAACGTGTGTAGTCAATAAATATGGTACAAAAGCGAAAAAACCTGTAATCGCTTATTCGAGTTAACTTCATATAATTCGTTTTCATTTATATGTCAGTGGAATTCCTTCAAATTTTCAGCTTTTATTCATAAGTGTGAAAGATATGTTTTGCCCAAATTTGAGTTGCATATTCCAACGCAAACAGGCACGGAAGGTAATCCAGTAACGAACGAAAGTCGGATAGGGTTAGGTGCAGCTGGGGGGGGGATTCAGGGAAGGTCAGAAATGGACTCGATATTAATTAATTAACTTTCTTGTGGCTATACGACTCCGGAACGTGCCCTATACTGATGCATGCATACCCCTAGGGGTATTTTTATATTTGGAAAACAGGCCCTCCGGGAGCGTGCCCAATACCGATGCGTCATTTTTTTAAAACAGGCCCTCCGGGAGCGTGCCCAATACCGATGCGTCATGTTTTTAAAACAGGCCCTCGGGAGCGTGCCCTATACTGACGCGTCCCCTAGGGGTATTTTTATGTTTTTAAAACAGACCCTCCGGAGCGTGCCCTATACTGATAGCGTGCCCTATACTGATGCGTCCCCTAGGGGTCTTTCTATATTTGGAAAACAGGTCCTCTGGAGCGTGCCTATACTGATGCGTCCCTCCAGGGTATTTTTATATTTGGAAAACAGGCATACATGGGCCGGAAAAATCCGGAGGGGGGTATGGAGACCTCTGGGGGTAAAAAAAAGGCCAAAAATGCCTATTTTGCTTTAAATAAGCGAAAATTTTCTCCGTCTGGGAGGGGGGTGAGGAGGGGGTATGGCCGGCTGAAGGGGGTAATGGCCGGCGAGGGGGTATACCCCACACCCCCGGCCCATGTATGAAAACAGGCCCTGCGGAGCCTGCCTATACTGATGCGTCTCTAGGGGTATTTATATATTTGGCAAAACAGGCCCCCGGTGCTTGCCCGATGTTGATGTAGTGATCATTCGACTCGCCAGGCGAAGGGCTTTCAAATGATATACAACACGACCATTTTGGCCGATTTTGGAATTTTTCCAAAAATAATCGATAATCGATATTTATCGATAAATCATGTTAATTTATAATTAGTTATGATCATTAAAAACATTAATTTTTGTTTGGGATCGGTTCCTGATTCCCCCGCTCTACACCTGATCCGGAATTTCTCACCAAAGTACAAATCGGAGGAAGTAGGGGGGCCAATCCGGGGGGTCTGGAATATTTCGGGTGGGGGCAGACCACCTGTTACATGTATTGTAGCAGCTCATCCTTGTCTGAAACTGTAAAAAATTGTGCCAGAAACATCGGAGAGGGAGAGTGGAAAAGATCGTTTTGGTGGGGGGGGGGGGGTGCTCCCCTATCGGGGGTTGGCCCAAGTCGGTGGGAGGGGAGCAGAACCCCAGCCCCGCTGTTACATATACAAATGTACCAGGAAAACACAGGAATACCAGTTCACACTCTACTATTCAGTTCTAGTTCGAGCTACCAAGGTGTTTGTTCGGTATATAAAGGTGGTAGACGCAGTCCTACAGTCTTGGTGTATAAAAAATGTAAAAGAAAATCGCATTGCGATTAGAATGACACCGGTCCAATCAAAATCGGCGCAGTGGTTTACGAGTGACAGTCTGATAAAGTACATCGGTCATATCGGTATGCACTACTGTTGGCAAGTCCGACTTGAACCTGGACTTATTAATAGGTTTTTAACCTGAAATCTGTGGACTTGAACCTGAACCTGAACCTATTTTATTTCAGCCGGACTTGAACCTGTTTCGTTTTACTGGACTCACTAAATAGGTTCAAAATTTGAGTGAAAATTTAGGCAAAATTTGTCAAATTTGCGGTTGGATTGCACAACATTTTCATGGTTTGTTGTTTTTACACCTATTTTTCAAACTGAATATGCGAAAAAACGAAACTACTGCCCCATAAAATGTGGTTTTCGTCTTTCATTACTAGTAGACAGGCTTAATATAGCTCAGAAAACTTGCCAGCAGTGCAAAATTTGAACAATTCTTGAAATTATCAGTGGACTTGAACCTGAACCTATTGTCCAGGTTTTTTAGATGATGGACTTGAACCTGGACTTGAACCTGAAATTTCGATGTTGGACTTGACTTGAACCTGAACTTATTTTTTTAACCCCGGACTTTCCAACAGTAGTATGCACGCTGCGGTCAACTTTCTAGGAAGAAAAGGTGGCACGCTGGGTGACGCAGTTAAACGGTCGTAACTCGCTTATTATCCAACCAATTCCGTTCCGGTTTGTTTTGTTAGACTGCATAAAGTGTGCTCTTTTTAATTCTGAGGCCCAATTTCGCCTAGGAGCATTTTGAATTTTCGCGTGCCGGTCCCTACTAAAAACAGTTTTTCAGCTTGCCAGGAAGTATTTGAGTGCTCCTATCGGTACGGTAGCTAGTGAGCGAACATTTAAGACTGCTGGCTCCATTTCGGAAGGCGATCACATCACTCCTCTCTGACGCCCGAAAATGTAGAAATGTTGTTGTTTAGCAAGTATAACTTGCGTTGTTTGAACTACAAATATTACCGGGGTCTCAGGTATTGGGATTGGGGATTGGGTTTTTCAGGTATTGTTCGCACTCTAGTTCTAGTACATAATCTATTGGTATCTCCGAATGTTTTCCAGCTACTATGTCCGCCCGAAAGAGTGGAGTACAAAACCGTACACCCCAGGGTACACACGCTACTGGGTACCGTTAGGGATTCAATCGAATTCAAAATACCTAATAGGATTTTCGGAACCGAATAATACCGAGCAGTTGGAATCTGAAGGTTCCAATCTGAAAATTACACAATTTTCTCATGAAAATTTGATCTAAAACACTGTTTTGTACTGGACTCAAACATGTTCGGTTTAAGCATGGCAAGAAACAAAAGAAAACTGTTTCAGCAACCGTTTAAGGCGTTGGCAGAATTGAGGCAAATTTTAACTCAATCAAACTGTGTAATAAACATGACCGAAAAGCAGTGAGATTATTTCTATTTTTAAACATTTTGTGGCCAAGTGCGATAAAAAGCAGCAAAAGATTGTGTTATTTTATTCGCTACCAAAAATACCGAAACCGAATAGCTTAAAATACCGAATTATTCGGTTCATACTACCGAACAACGCCGAAATTCGGTTGCATCCCTAAATCACCGTAGCACCGTCGGTCTCATCTAACCAGTGGGGGAAAATGGCCGATTTTCGGCAGACGACGGTTAAAAGCGGAAGAAGAGAGCAACAGCAGTACGGTCTGATGAGACCGACGGTGCTAGGTGCGTCGTTGGTATCTCCCGATCAAAGTGGCTCATTGTTTAGGCAGTCTGTACCAAAGTGGTCCAAATGCAATTTCAGATTGTTTCGGCTTCTGCAATGGTGTGAAGTGAAACAGAGTCTGCTTTAAGAGTCGGTCCACGAAAAAATCGAACATTGACGCGAAGACCTCTGTACAGCTCATTTTTCAAAATCACCGCACAGATGTGAAACTTTCAGCGATTGTAGACCTTGAAAAGAAATGAAAAAGTTTGTCATCCGATTTTCTCTAGCTGCATTTGAACCCAAGTTATGGAGCCTCGAAAATCGCGATTTTGGCACTTTCCAGTGGCACCACCCTAACTTTGAACGGCTGCAGTTCACTAGTCTGTGGACCAAATTTTATCAGTTATGGCTCGTTAGAAAGACCATTTCAAGTAATTTCAAGCGCTTCTGTCAGATTTGCAAAAAATTGGTCTGGTCTTGTACAATTCGCCATAAAATTTAACAGGCCATATCTTAAAATTGAACATGGTATCTCAAAAAGTGACTATCATATTCGGAATCTCCGTTCTTTTGTGCGTCTAACGGTACCAGCCATATTTATATGGAGTTGCAATCTGACAGTCAAACGATCAGTTGAAAGTAGGGTGGTCAGACACTCAAAAATCCGGTTTTTTTGCGCTTTTCGGTCACCCACCAAACTTTGAACGGCTGCCGTTCACTATTCTGTTGACCAAATGTTATCAGTTATGGCTCGTTAGAAAGGCCATTTCAAGTAGTGTCAAGTGCTTTCACCAGTTTTTCAAAAGATTAGATTGCTCTGGTGCAATCGGCCCTAAACTTTAACAAACCATATCTTAAAATTGAATATGGTATCTTAAAAAGTGACTATCATATTCGGAATCTCCGTTCTTTTGTGCATCTAACGGTACCAACCATTCTTATATAGAATTGCAATCTGACAGTCAAACGACCAGTTGAATGTAGGGTGGTCGGACATTTTCAAAAATCGAGTTTTTTGCGCTTTTCGGCCACCCACCAAACTTTGTCTGGCTGTCATTCACTATTCTGTCAGCCAATTATTACCAGTTATGGCTCATTCGAAAACTAATGTGACTTATTCTATGATGGATTTGTTGCTGGTCAAAAATTTTCGAGGCATTATGTGCAATTTGTCCTGGACTTTGGTGAGTCGTATCTCAAAAGCGAATTATTTTCGAAAGCAGCCGAAAGCAGATTCGGAGTCTCCGTTCGTTTCTGCGTCTAGCGGTATCAACCACATTTATATGGACTTGCACTTCGATAGTCAAATGATCAGTTGAAAGTAGGATGGTCAAACATTTTCAAAAACGAGGTTTTTGTAGCTTTTCCGTCAGCCCCCAATCGTTTGTCTAGCTGTCATTCGCCATTCCATCGGAAATATTTTTGACAAATGTTACCGTTAGACGCAGAAACGAACGGAGACTCCGAATCTGCTCCCAGCTGCTTTAGCAAATAATTCGCTTTTGAGATACGACTCACCAAAGTCCAGGACAAATTGCACATAATGCCTCAAAAATTTTTGACCAGTAACAAAACCGTCATGGAATACGTTACATTAGTTTTCAAATGAGCCATAACTGGTAATAATTGGCCGACAGAATAGTGAATGACAGCTAGACAAAGTTTGGTGGGTGACCGAAAAGCGCAAGAAACTCGATTTTTGAAAGTGTCCGACCACCCTACCTTCAACTGATCGTTTGACTGTCAGATTGCAATTCTATATAAGAATGGTTGGTACCGTTAGATGCACAAAAGAACGGAGATTCCGAATATGATAGTCACTTTTTAAGATACCATATTCAATTTTAAGATATGGTTTGTTAAATTTTAGGGCCGATTGCACCAGAGCAATCTAATCTTTTGAAAAACTGGTGAAAGCACTTGACACTACTTGAAATGGCCTTTCTAACGAGCCATAACTGATAACATTTGGTCAACAGACTAGTGAACGGCAGCCGTTCAAAGTTTGGTGGGTGACCGAAAAGCGCAAAAAAACCGGATTTTTGAGTGTCCGACCACCCTACCTTCAACTGATCGTTTGACTGTCAGATTGCAACTCCATATAAATATGGTTGGTACCGTTAGACGCACAAAAGAACGGAGATTCCGAATATGATAGTCACTTTTTGAGATACCATGTTCAATTTTAAGATATGGCCTGTTAAAGTTTATGACGAATTGCACAAGATCAGACCAATTTTTTGCAAATCTGACAGAAGCGCTTGAAACTACTGGGAATGTTCTTTCTAAGGAGCCATAACTGATAAAATTTGGTCCACAGACTAGTGAACCGCAGCCGTACAAAGTTAGGGTGGTGCCACTGGAGAGTGGCAAAATCCCGATTTTCGAGGGTCCATAACTTTGGTTCAAATGCAGCTAGAGAAAATCGGATGGCAAACTTTTTCATTCCTTTTCATGGTCTTCAATCACTGAAAGTTTCACATCTGTGCGGTGATTTTGAAAAATCAGCTGTACAGACCAATGTTTGATTTTTTCGTGGACCGACTCTTAAAGCACATACACATGATGACGTGACGTAGAAAACCGAAGATTCGGATTAACCCCTTATGCGGAGGCAGGTTTTCGGTGGAGAGTTATTACTATGTCTTTTGTACTACCTTTTACATGGATCACACAACTTATTACCTATCGTAGCGTTATCTGAAACGAAAAGCAATAAATGCATTTACAAAACGACTACACGGCGGCCAACTTGGGGCGGAGACCGGCGGTCGGCGATGCACAATTGTGCATCGTGCACATTTTCGCTGGGCCAATCAGCGCAAGCGGCCAAAACTCGGCCGGCCGACAGCGCTCGCGGGGAAGGTAAGCAGCAATTAATTAGCTGACCGGCTAATTTGAGCCGCTGCGGGCGTTTATTGCCCTTTTTTCGATGGAAAACTTTCTGGTGCTTATTACACACCCAGGTGCATATCTGTTATTTTTGACGGATCAATTAGCGTCTGGGACAGCGTCTGGTGGTGGTAGTCAATGAAAGACCGCTTGTGAAAGGCCGTCCCGGTTAATCTGCTATTGATTTGGTTGGGAAAGTGACGTTAAAAGGTGCCGCTAATCCAATCGGCCTCGGTCCTCAAATACTTTTTGCATCAGCGGTAATTGATGCCGAATTGATACAAAAATACAGCTTCTTTCCATTCTTCAGTTTGCAAAATGTCGCCCGAGATCTCTTTATACCATTCAGTCCTTAACAACATTTAATTCTACGGCGCTGTCTCAAGGTGACCCTACTAATAAACGGACGGGGACGGGGCTAAACTAAACGCTAAAGCAACGTTCGTTGTCCGAGCGAGCTCGCAGACCGCCGACCGCCGGCTACTCCTTAGCAACCAGCGTGTTGCTAGGGAGGGGGCGTAAACAGCCCGGGCCGCGCCGACCAATGGCCGAAATCTCATCGATTAGCCAAACCGCCGGCCAGGCCAGTGCTTAAGCCAAAAAGTTGGCTGCCGTGTAGTAACAACTTCCTGTTTCCAAGTAATAAGTTGTGCGTTTATAGAGCAAACATAACGAGGAGCAAGATGTTACCTATGCTTCGAAGTACATAAAGTAACCATTACGTGTTGCCGAATAGTAATAAGTTAAATGTGATTGTGAAAAGGCACTTTGCGTTGTACACAAGTACACTGTGTACACTAGAAAGGGTTGCTTGAAGTGCCGCCGCGCACTTTGTTCGACGCGATGTATGCTGCGCTTTCATCATCTGACCGACTACCTGTTAGATAGATGATGACCCCGCTATTCGCAAGCGCAAACTTGTACATACCATGTCTAAGCTGTAATCAAAGCTGGGGGGGGGAGAAATCAGGAACCGATCCGAAACAGAAATTATTGTGTTTAATGATCATAATTAATTATAAATTAACGAATTCTATCGATAAATATCGGTTATTTTTTTGGCAAAATTCCAAAATTTCAAAATCGTCCAAAGTGGTCGTGTCATATCATTTGAAAGCCCTTTACCTGGCGAGTCAAATGATCACTACCTCAGCATAGGACAGGCCCCGGGGGGGCCTGTTTTGCCAAATATAAAAGTACCCCTAAAGACGCATCAGTATAGGCACGCTCCGGAGGGCCTGTTTTAAAAATATAAAAATACCCCTAGGGGACGCATCAGTATAGGCACGCTCCGGAGGGCCTGTTTTTAAAATATAAAAATACCCCTAGGGGACGCATCAGTATAAGGCACGCTCCGGAGGGCCTGTTTTAAAAACATAAAAATACCCCTAGGGGACGCATCAGTACAGGGCACGACCGGGGGGGGCCGTTTTGTCAAATATAAAAATACCCCTAGAGATGCATCAGTACGGGGCACGCTCCGGAGTGCCCGTTTTCCAAATATAAAAATACCCCTAGGGGTGCGCATCAGTATAGGGCACGTTCCGGAGTCGTATAGTCATAAGAAAGTTAATTAATTAATATATAGTCCATTTCTGACCTTCCCTGATCCCCCCCAGCTACACCTAACCCGATTCTAGCACCGATTCTTCATTTAGCCAACATTTCCTTTTGACTTCATTCTTTGCGCCTTTGTTACTTCTTACATCTGAAGTTGAGCCCTGGTAACTTCTTACGTCTGGCCCTGATTACCAAATCTAAACTTATTACTCTACCAAATCTAGAACTTATTATTTTACCACGTTATTTAGCAGGTAATATTATTACCGGCGGTTAAATTTCCCTTACCTTAGTTAAGATCTTACCTTTCGTTTGTCTTACCCTTGTAAAATGTAATAATTGTCTTTCTGAACTTATTGCATGACGATTTACAATAAGTTAAAAGACAATGGGACATGCCTCCGCATAAGGGGTTAACCTATTCCTTGTTTGGCAAAAGGCCGTTCTCATTTCGTCCCCGTATTCCTTGAGGTGGCTAGAAGAGAAGGAGGAGAAAGAGGAAGTATGGTGAGAAAGAGAAAGGTGAGAACGAGAGTGATGAGGCGAAGCAGAGTGGTGAACAGTATGATGAAAAGGAGAAAGAGTTGAAGAGGACGGTGAACAGGAGGAGACTGAATAACAACTTCGTAGTAATTCGTGCATTTGCTTAGCAGTTGTTCCTTAGGTCCGGTTTTTGTCCACCTAATTATTTTAGATTGAAATAACCATGCTAACGCAATCCATTATTGGTCCAGAAGCATTGTTAAGAAAAGTATTTACGGTGTATTTAGTCTATTGTATCTTTTGAAATCACCAACATAGTTGAACAAATGAGAATCTGCAGTCCCTAAACACTACAGATCGTAACACAAACAGCCAACACACGGTGAACACATGGAGAACACAAAAAAGACAAACACAAAACAAACGTTGAGCTTTTCTGTTCCTCTGTACTGTATCGGTTCTTCCGAAAAAGGACTGTGGTGATTCCGAAAGGGTTATACAGGAAAAGAAGGTTGCCGACGAACTTAGACAGACAGACAGTAAGTGCCACGCCGGGTTAGGGTTTGAAGTTGAAATGTGTGAGAAACACACAAGCGGACTCGTACAACGAGCAACAGTGGTGACTTCCTCGTGTGAGTTTGATTTACGTACTGAGAATTCCAAACAGTAAAACAGACATAAAAAACGGTTTCTTTGTTATACGCACTGCTGAATCAGGGTTGTTCGGTCTAGAGTAAATGCTAAAATTTCTGTTACTTCTCTGTTTTTAGAACACTCCGTACGCATTCGTGAAACCGAAAAAAGTAAAAGGCCCAGCAAAATCCGTGCAATAAAAGAAGCAAGCAAGATAATGATGAAGGAATCTGAAGCTCTGTCACTTGGGAAACAGTAAATTTCCAATGTTTAAAGACAAATTACTTCATCATCTACCGAAATTACCTGTTGTGGTGCCTGCATGTTCTTCTGCGCTTGGTCGAGAACGCATGAACTGCTACGTTGTGACTCTGAAGCCCAACAAACACGAAATTGCGTCAGCCAAGTCTCTTTCCGACAGAATTTCTCCCGCCTCGTATTGATAGATTAGCTGTGTTATTTCTTTTTGTTCCCAAGGAACGCCGAATCCCGTCTTTGGACGACCACGGCCACGACGTTGCATTTTAGACGATCAGCTAAATAAACTGGAACTACTTGCAAATCTTCCTACTACAAAAAGTCTGAAAAACACGTCTGCACCAGCACACCGGAAGAATCAGTCAGGATTTCCAAAAATAAATGGAATTTTTGTTGTTTAGACGGTTTCACGCGTTGACAGACCGTAGAAGCGATCGCAAAATAAATCTAACGGGCCAGCTAAATTTTGTTCGATTTGCTATATAAATCTACCGCCTGCTAAATGGCGCTAAATATTGATCCGGAGATCACCGGCCCGCACCACGGTGCTACGGCCCCTACACGGTGCTTTTTACCTTTTGCCGAATATAGCGTGCAGTAATTAGATGTTGATGTGTAAAATAATAGTCAAGAGATCGTCAGCAGTCATTTGATGCCACATTCGGTCGTCTGACTGAGTTCAAAATTAGCAATTCGAGTGATTTCCCAACTGTTGTGTATCAAAAAGCCTAGCCGGAGCGTAAACGTAGCGTAAGCGTAAATTTGACGATAAGCCATAAGCTTAAGTCTGAAACTGCCACCACAGCTGGTTGATCGTCGGTTTAAACCAGGTCAGGGTTGGTCGGTGAATGCGGGAGATCTTTCTTATCTTACTACGACGAAACGATACGAAAACTCCTGGGGAAGAGAGATACGCCAGTAGTGATTCGGATATTATTAGTAGTAGTACGCTAGTTCAGATAAGACGCTAAACAAAAGGTGTGACTTGGAAAGTGGTAAGCCCAAAGCATCCTAGCTGCTGGTGTGATGCCCTTATTTCGCTCTATTTTCTGTCTTTGTTAAGATTTCCTTTTGAACCGTCCTAAGCCCCTAACCTTAAGCGTAAGCCTTTGAATCAAGCGTGCTAAGCCGAAAGTTAAAAGAGCTGGAAGCACAGACTGGGTTAAGGAGTATAGATATATGGGCCCTGGTTAGCTGCAGTTAACTGGCTATCAGTCTAGAATCTGAGAAGAGAGGAACTGAGAAAGATTAAGAGTCAGTCTCTGAACCGATCGAGTCTCATTCTTCAGACCCAAAATTGAAACTTTGGCGCAGGAAGTTGAAAGTTGGTGCACTGATACCCCTTGATGAGTTGTTAAACCACTGCAAAGGAATACCGAATTCGACGCTCCACGCTCGAGATATAAGCCCGCGAAAATGGGCTCTCTTAACTATGGGACCAAAATTTCAAACTCGCATTTTTAACTTACCAGTTGGAGTTTGATATTGAAAATTGTGGATTTTACGTAACTTTTTTAGTACTTTAAGATTACGTAGTCCAATTTCGCTTTTGAGTAAAAAAAACTTTTTTCAACCTCCTTTGGCGCCCCATAGCTCGTCTGCAACCCCCCTAGTCATATCTTTTTATTTCAGATTATTGTAGCGCTATCAATTAGCTACCTTTTGGTATAAAATACGTCGAGCCAGCTTCCCGCGTGTTTGAGAAATATGGCTTCAAATTTGAAAAACCCCTGACTTTTGCATTATTTTTTGTGCATAAAATTTCCAACTATGATTTCTAACCTACCAGTTAGAGGTTGAAGTTAAAAATTATAGTTTTTACACAACTTTTTGAGTACTTTAAGACTACGCAGTCCAATTTCGCTTTTGAGTAAAAAAATTTTCTTCGACCTCCTTTGGCGCCCCATAGCTCGTCTGGAACCCGCTCTAGTCATATCTTTTTATTTCAGATTATTATAGCGCTATTAATTAGCTACGTCTTGGTGTAAAACACGTGGAGCCAGCTGCCCGCGTTTTTGAGAAATGTGGCTTCAAATTTCAAAAACCCCGAATTTTTGCATTATTTTTTGTGCGTAAAATAATGCAAAAGTCTGGAGTTTTTCAACTTTGAAGCCATATTTCTCAAAAACGCGGCCAGCTGGCTCGACGTACTTTATACCAAAACGTAGCTAATTGATAGCGCTACAATAATCTGAAATAAATAGATATGACTAGGGGGGTTGCAGACGAGCTATGGGGCGCCAAAGGAGGTTGAAAAAAATTTTTTTACTCAAAAGCGAAATTGGACTGCGCAATCTTAAAGTACTCAAAAAGTTGTGTAAAAAGACTATAATTTTTAACTTCAAACTCCAACTGGTAGGTTAGAAATCATAGTTGGAAATTCTATGCACAAAAAATAATGCAAAAGTCTGGGGTTTTTCAACTTTGGAGCCATATTTCTCAAAAACGCGGGCAGTTGGCTCGACGTATTTTACATCAAAAGGTAGCTAATTGATAGCGCTACAATAATCTGAAATAAAAAGATATGACTAGGGCGGGTTGCAGACGAGCTATGGGGCGCCAAAGGAGGCCGAAAAATATTTTTTTCCTCAAAAGTGAAATTGGACTACGTAATCTTAAAGTACTCAAAAAGTTGTGTAAAATCCTCAATTGTCAACTTCAAACTCCAACTGGTAAGTTAGAAATGCGAGTTTGAAATTTTGGTCCCATAGTTAAGAGAGCCGATTTTCGCAGGCTTATATCTCGAGCGTGGAGCGTCGAATTCGGTATTCCTTTGCAGTGGTTTAACAACTCATCAAGGGGTATCAGTGCACCAACTTTCAACGTCCTGCGCCTAAGTTTCAATTTTGGGTCTGAATAGGGCAAAGGGGCAAAACTCGATCAGTTCAGAGACTGACTCTTAATTGGGCTGTTAAAATGGTTTGAATTGAATGAGCGCATTCCGATCATTCTACCACGAATGGCGAACGATTCTGTTCTGTTCGTGTGTAGAATAAGTTGGCAATAACTGCCGACCCTGGCCACTCCTGTGTGTATGCGTGTGTACTTGGGAGACGACTAGAGTAATTTCCTCAAGAAGTAGTAATAGTGTAGAATCTCCATAATGGGTCCTCCATAGGGATGGGACCGGTATAAAAATACCGTATCGTATGCTGCAAACGCTTTAAAACACCCAGTTACGCTAGTATATGGATAGTTCGCCAAGTTCTGGTTTACAAGTACTTGTAATATCACCCATTTCTAGGAAGTCAAAAACTGCCATAAAGGAAGATTTTTGTGTTTTTCTAACCGGTAACATGGCTAACAAAACCCAAAAACAGTACTACCACCTTTAAAAACTCGAAAAAGACGTGAATTTACTGAAAGAAAGAATCTTGCTGGTATAATACGGTATAAAAAATACCGTATACCGATAATACACAGTCAAAAATACCGTATGATACCGTATAATACCGTATACCGGTCCCATCCCTAGTCCTCCATAATTGCGACGTTTCTGAAAATAAGACATGCATAATGGGGATTGGGACGCCACGCCACATAGACACTAAATAGGTAGTTTAACCCCCGTAAATGGTGTCACCAAAAATGGTACCAATCCGGATACGCACCTAACGAATCTGCCGGAGATTAGTCACCAGTTATTCATACTTTCATTGTCAGTAATTTCAGTATTTAATATCTTATTAAATTTTGTGCTATTTTCACCGACCTTTCTATTTATCTGAATTTAATCAAATCTAGCTTGTCAATAAAAGCAATTTGATAAAATCCCAGTAACATCTTGATTTAAGGGAAAAAATTGATTGTAGATGTATAATTGTATCCGGTAGGGCCGACCGTTTCCGTAGTGCTGTAATGACGCAGTGCAGTAGTGCAGGTGGGCGGAGTAGATAGTCTGGTCTGGTTGCAGACGGACGAGTGATGTCTCTGTTGCAAGCCAATAGACTGCTGGCGGTTGGTCGAGCCAGCACTTCGGCAACATCGGTTCGGTTCTTCTACGGTGACTATGCGTTCAACAAGAAGTATTACGACAAGATTCCTTGGAAGGACTGCATCATGGAAGAAACGCTGCCAGATGGTCGTGTGATTAGGTCTTTGGATCCAAACAAAATTCCGCATCTCAAGGAGCAGGCGCACGACATGTGGCAAGTGGATAACTGGCTTCAGGGACCTCATCATTTCAAGGAAACCATTCAGCACAACGCCAGTGCGTCTGCTTTACCCTCTGTTCTCAGGCACAGTAAACCGCTTCTGCTGCTGAAGAAGGAAGTCGTTTCTCAGCATACATGTAGCTGGGTTTTCGACTGGGGAGTTTTTCTGATCATAAATACGGTTTCAGCACTGTACCCAAAGAGGGTTTCAGCGACCTTTTTTGGTGTCCAAAAGTGGGTTTCTTCAGCGACCGTTTTCGGTCTCAAAGCAGGGTTATGGGGACTAAAAATCGGGTTAAAATCATGTCTGAAGTGCAAAAAGCATACACGGGCCGGAAAAATCCGGAGGGGGTATGGAGACCTCGGGGGGGGGGGGGTCCCAAAAAGTCCAAAAAACGCCTATTTTGCCTTAAATAAGCGAAAATTTTCTCTCTCTGGAAGGGGAGTGGGGCGAGGGGCATGGACAACCGAGGGGGTGGTATTGGCCGGCGAGGGGAGAGGGTTTACCCCCGCCCCATGTATGGCAAAAAGCCGTTCTTTCTATCCGCGAGATTGCCAGTTGCGGAAGGATTGCAGAGGGCAGAGGGGTTTTCATACGTGTATGATTTTACGCTAAATAATTGTGAAACCCTAAGTTGCCTTGTATACTTTTCTTGTGAAAACCTTATAAGGTACTGAAATCATAGGCCGACAATTGGTTATCCAGTAAAGGTAATAGTTTTTTAGTTTTCTGTTCACATGTTGAGCTTGTGTGATAAAGTTGTAGAACGGTGTAGTGATGTGCACTTTTACAGAATCGGCCAAGTTCTGGAAGCTGATGTCGTTCACTGCGGTTCCGTTGGCCCTGCTGGTTACTGGTGTTGTTGGTGTTTGGGTTGACATTCAGTTGCACAAGGAAGACAGACCTCCATTTGTACACTACGATCACATGCAGACCAGACATAACGTGCGAGTAAGCGGCTTTCTTCATTACCGTCGTCCTTATTATGACTAAGGCCTACTGTAATATGGGGACCACTACCGTATGGTACGTGTCAGTTTCATTGAGGCTTCAGCGTTTTATGTTATCAAAACCGGGTTGCTGAATCTCGTGACCGCCCTTCGTTTTAACGGAAAACCTCAAAAGTGCGATTTTTTAGCTCTTGAAAATTTCAATCACACTTATCTCAAAAACTGTACTAGCCAACTATGAGCGTTTCAAGCATCTTCAAGTCCAGGACATTTGCTATCGATCCATTAAAATATTGGGGGTCATCGTCAAAGTTGTTAGTACTGTAACCCTAACAGGTCAAAAATATAAAAAACTTATTTTTAATAAAGCTCAAAAGATTTTTTAAATCAATAAGCAAATTAAGGCAAAAATGGTAAAATTCACGTACATACATGCAATTTTTTGTAAATTCTTTGGAAGCAGCCAGCATTTTATCCAGCAACCTGCATAATACTTCTTTTGCATTGAGCCTAACAGCGACTGCTTAAGAAATCCTTCCTTAGGTAGGATTGACATAGAAGTGCCTCTAAAGACAATTTTCGGTGAAATTATGCAGTTATAGGCAGTGTTTAGACCTGTGTTTGGCGTTTTCGAACAGGTTTCTTAACTGACTTGAGGTGCAAAAGTGGAAAATTTGTCGTACCTGTAGTAGCACACTGGACGATTAAGACGATTTAAAAATCACGTAAGCAAATAAAATGTGTTAGGGGTCACACTAGTTACGCAAAACAATTCACAGAGTATTCATGCAGCATCACTGAACTGCCGAACACGAATAAACCAATTTCTAGGAGCTACTAAAATTTTTTTTAATTTTCTAGTTTCATACTGGTTCCAATGATATAGTATATATCAATTTTATCTATAAAGCAAGCTTTTTTGGTGCCATAAACCATGTTGCGATTGGGCTCGGTTTGATTGACAGAATGGCATTCATTTGAAGAGGAAGGTTCGGACCAAAAAGTCGAAAGATGCAAAATTTTGACGACCACCCATACTTCAGAGGGTATAAAGTGCCCAACGATGACCCCCAATCTTTTTTAATGGATCGATAGCATATGTCCTGGACTATTTGGTTTGGAGATAAGTATGATTGAAATTTTCAAGTGCTAAAAATCGCACTTTTTGAGGTTTTCCGTAAAAGCAAAGGGTTTCACGAGATTCAGCAACCCCGTTTTGAATGAAAATAGCGTAACAGGCGGGATATCTCCAATAGGAAACTGTAATAATGACTTGCAGCCGTATTTCTGGGACATGACCAATACACGCACCTTACTGCACAACAAGGTTGCCAACGCTCTACCCGACGGTTACGAGACTCCGGCAGAGGCGAAACACGAGCATCCGTTGTTCGGCATCATCCCAAACAAATACGTGCCCGGGCTGGGTGACCACGGTCATGGAGGACATCATTGACCTGTTCGATTTGATACACTCAACTGATTATAGGAGAGACCTGTAATTTAATTGCTTGTACAAACCTGTTCTTGGCCACTAACCAAGGTTTGTGTTGCCAAACAACATAGGTATATTGTCTGCGTACGTATGTATTTAACCGTTTACTGCTAACGTACTCATTAGCGCTATTGAACGATTTAGAACCGTATTGAAAGCTGATGGCTTTGGTGATTTGTTTCAAGCACTTACTAAATTTTCTGATCAAAAATTTAACCAATTTTATGCTTCAATGTTTCGCTTTCGATTCGATTGGTTGGCTTTTTTACTACAGCTATTATTACGCATAGTAGGTCGGTCCCATTTTGTTACCCATTCAGATGTAAGTTAGACCTTAGTGACATACATGTACTAGGGGGTTTGAGGGGGTTATCCCCTGCTGGAAAGGCCAAACCCCCCTCAGCCCCCGACCCAAAAATACAAGTACTAGTAGCGGCTCTCAGTACTGCAAACTGGCTCAGAAATGACTAATTTTTAGCCTAAAATTCGCTTGAAAAGCCTTTGAAAACCGAATTTGGCGTTTCCACTGCTGATATTTAAGAGAAATCGGTGTTTTTGAAAGCCCTTTTTGTCATTTTTTGTTTGTTTTTAGGTCAAAAATGCTATTTGGCAGCTTAAAATAGCGATTTTTAGCGTCCTTACTGAAAAAAACGTGCGAAAAACGCATTTCCAGGCGTTTTGGAGCTTTTTCAAATTTTGGACCCTCCGGGCGAAACCCCCCTCGACCCCCACCTGAGGAAAACCCCCTCCCCCAGGTCGGCCCGGAGCTGTTACATGTATGCTTAGCGAGGCCGCCAGATGGGTTGGTTAGAAACAGCTGCGTCTCTAACAACAACCACTCGATCGACTTGCCCCGTTTCGGCAGTTTTTAGTGAGTCAATCTTTCAAACTTATGCTTCATCAGGCTTATAATGTACAGTGCTGTCGCAATCACACATGGGGTTTTGCAAGCTCAGAACTTTTTTGTTTGAGGACCGAATCGGCTGATTTTTGGAAGTGAAACGTGGACATACTTGGCATTTTACTGTTTCAAATTTCAACAAATTCCATGTTAGTTACGCTCTTCAACAAGACCGCCACTGTTTTCAATCACTTGGTCTGCAGCCGATGGTGATACGGTATCATCCACACTGGTGAACGCATTTTCCGAGTTTTGTCACACACGACAGTTTTGTCACTCTTCCATCAGCGATTAATGCCACCGGCAAATGCTGGGATCACTCGAGGCTTCGCGTTCTCTTCCAAATTCTGAACGGAACTTTCTCTACACCATCACAGTGCTTTTGGTCTACTCAAAACACGCCACACATTTTCACCTTCCTTCATCGGAAAAGCCATCACAACTGCTATAATCGGCTGGTTGTGTTGGAAACTGAATGATGTGTCAGTCCACAACGGTTTAAGAATGTTATCAACACTCAAACACTAGCCCAATCGCGCTCTAGCCAAATATTTTTAGCGCCAACGTTGGAAATTTGATTTTGCTATAGAATTGCCCGTTTTCAGGCAATTCGTGACAAAACAAGCTAAAATTTGAAACAGTAAAATGCAACGTATGTCCACGTATCATATCAAAAAATCAGCCGTTTCGGTCCACAAACAAAAAAGTTCTGAGCTTGCGAAAACCCACGGACGGGATATGTGAATTACCCTGTATTGGCCGGCACAGTTGGTGTAGTGGTTTAGGCCACATGGCCACTGTGCGCGACGTCGTGCGCTCATCCACTCGGCGGGGCAAGTTTCTTGCCGCAAAGAGTTGGTCGTCGGCATAAAGCTCCACCCAGGCCACCGAAAATTGGTTACAGCGAGTAGGTAAAATGGGAACCAACTGGATCTGCCGTTGCACCGAAAGCCGCTCCAAAAAGCATGCCGCGTTGGAGGGAAGATCAACGACGTCAGGAGCCGTCTGAGAAACCAGCAATAAGGCCAATACCGGTTTGGCCACTTGGCCGGGCGGCCGTTGGGAGCTGTCGGCACCATGACGTCACCACGCCAGGCACTCTCTTAGTACCTGGCGCCCAACAGCATGGCTTGAGTGGCTTGGCAGTGAAAGAAGGGCAAACGTCCGAGATGACGATATCAGGGGTAACGAAATGGACCGTGCAGGTCTGATCGTAGGGCTGTACATCGTACGGCCCCCCCGCCAGATCGGATCGGATCGGATACCCTGTATTGTACTCGGTGACCAGATAGTTGACGTGCGCTCGAGTGGTCACCACACCGGCACCTGAACACTTTTCTTTGCATCTGCTGATGAACTAACGATGCGATGCGAAAGGACCGAGTGAGGTTATTTTGCAATAGCGTTATTCTGCACTGAGCTGAGCGTACGTATCGCCGTTCTTCCGCAATCATTGCTTTGGATTGCCAGACAGATGAAAAATCTGCGAGATCAAACTAAGAGGTGTTTGACATGGTGCTGGCACCTCCGACGGATATCGTGCCAACTACCAATCGGAATCTTAGAACACTGAAGACCGCAAAACAGAACGCCGTTCTTGCAGTAGCTATCCAGGATTTTGCATAGGGAGTGTAAAATTTGAAGGTGCATGGTTGGACCGCTGCCCTTAGGGTAAGAAAAGCTTTCAAAAGACGCCTTCAAAAACGTTTATAAACATTCTCCGAGCATAAAATAGACTGTTTTAGTACATAACATATTCGTTTCTTTATTTTTTAGATTTTTATTCCCGCCTCCACCTCCACCACCTGTACTCACCGTTCGCCCTGGATATGCAACTGGCTTTGCTCAATTTGAAAAATGCTCAGTCAGCTGTATTTCCGGAATGTGCGTATCATATTCAGCAACATCTTTCTTTTCCTATACCAATGCCTGCCTGGATAAAGGCTTGTGGTTAGAATGAGTGTAACAGTTTTTGTTTTACTGCTTCATTTGTATGCGTTTTGTTTTGTTCTAACCATTGGCCTTGTGCATGGCAGTATGAGTGTTGTGAGTTTGGACGCAAAAGGAGCGGAACGCGTCCGTCACTCGCAGCATCTAGACGAACAGATGAGTTTGTTGAAAACGACCAGAGACTACACGTCCAGAATGTCTGACGATTTGGAGACCACCATCCACATGTACAATGACGATTCTAAGACCAACTCGCAATCCAATCGGTTCGAAGCCTTGTCTGACATTGTGTTGGAGCTGAGCAAAGAACTACCTGCCGGTTCGGAATACGCCAAGACTTTGAAGGCAGCCAATGGAGTGATCGGCATTATTGCAAGTCATCAACGAGACTTCCAACGCTCCATCCAAACCAGTGTGCTGCTTCCACTCAGAAACTGGCTCAGAGACATCTACCCGAAAGCGATTAAAGAGTGTGCTACGCTGGAGCGTTACAGGAAGAATCTGCAGGCGTGCGTACAACAAGCCAACCAAGCCAACACAGCGGACAATATATTGAAGGAATTAGAAAGGTCAAAGGTAAAGAAAAAGTACAGTAAGCAGGAGCAAGTGGTGAAACAGTTTTTGGACCAGCTGTCAGAGCAGCACCGAAGCCATCGCAACTGCATCAAGACATTTCTTAAACTACTGGCCGACTATCACAGACACAGCTTGGGAGCCCTTGATCTCTATTTGGGCACGCTTCCCCCTGCATCCACTCCCAAATCACCGACGCCGCCCCCTTAATTTCATTCAATTTGCTCTTATGTTCTTGGTTCTCTTTCACTCATTCCATTTTGCCTTACTGGTGCGATACTTGTAGTGTGTATTGAAGTAAGAAATTTATCGACTAATCAACGCACACACAAAACGCAGACACGCACAATCACACAATGCTGCAATGACATGCATTTTTGCTCAAAAGTCGTCGTCATTCTTGATGTTTCTAAGCGAATAACAAGTAAATCGCTGGCTCAAATGTGTTCAGATGCACATCAATCGGAGCCTCTTGATCTGTTGATTACAAAAAATATCGCCCACGTCTCAGTTTGAGGCTTTATAACTACGGGGTGTGTCAAAAAATAACAACCCAGCAGAGTTTTTGCTGTAGCAACCGCAAATCTCAACCGATTTGAATGAATCCTGCTTTAAATGAAAGATAAATAAATTCTTGAAAGACTGGTGGAGGCCCTATACGATGCTTAGTTCCTGAGATATTTTCCTTCAAACTCAAAACAGAGATTTTGGCAGTGAACAAGAGCGATTCCGTTGCACTTCACAACAAAACGGATTCCTACTGCTGAGGGGCAACAAGACTTTTACAAATGAAGTAACCAAGCATGTGTGGCACCAGAAAAACCTCGTTACGTTAGCCCTGAGCAGTAGGAATCGGTTTTATTATGAAGTGCAACAGAATAATAAAAATCGCTCTTGTTCATAGCCAAAATCTGTTTTGACTTTGAGTGCAAATATCTCAGGAACCAAGCATCATATCTTAATAAAAGCTTCACCAAACTTTCAAGAATTAATTTATCTTTCATATAAAATAGGACTCACTGAAATCGGTTGAGATTTGCGGCTGCTACAGTAAAAAATCTGCTGGGTTGTTTTAATCTCTGTTCTGCACAGCCAAAATCTCTGTTTTGATTTTGAAAACAATTATCTCAGGAACTAAGCAACGCATCTTAATAAAAGCTACACCAGTCGTTCAAGAATTTATTTATCTTTCATTTAAAGCAGGATTCATTCAAATCGGTTGAGATTTGCGGTTGCTACAGCAAAAAATCTGCTGGGTTGTTTTTTTTGACGCACCCTGTATGTTATCGTTCGAAATTCTGCAGACCTACTTTTAACCATACATGTCGTTGGGGGGGTAAAGGGGGGGCGGCCCCCCCAAGCCCGATTTTTCGGCAAAAGTCCCCCCCAGCGGATTTTTTTTTGGGGGGGGGGACCTGAAAACCCACTTTTGGATTCCAAAGTAAAGAAAATTTTAGCCCAGACAATACATTCTGCAGCACAAAATTGGGTTTTCGGCTGCCATACAACCCAAAACAGGGTTTTGTAAGGGTCGGAAATCCTAAATAGGGTTTTTAGACTGCTTAGAAACCCTGATTAGGGTTTTCAGGTTACTTTCAAACCCTGATTAGGGTTTTTAGACTGCTTAGAAACCCTAAACAGGGTTTTCAGGTTACTTTTAAACCATGATTAGGGTTTTTAGGCTACTTTTAAACCCTAAACAGGGTTTTCAGGTTACTTTTAAACCATGATTAGGGTTTTTAAGCTACTTTGAAACCCTAAACAGCGTTTTCAGGTTACTTTCAAACCCTGATTAGGGTTTTCAGGTTACTTTCAAACCCTGATTAGGGTTTTTAGGCTACTTTGAAACCCTAAACAGGGTTTTCAGGTTACTTTTAAACCCTGATTAGGGTTTTCAGGTTACTTTTAAACCCTGATTAGGGTTTTCAGGTTACTTTTAAACCTTGATTAGGGTTTTTAGGCTACTTTTAAACCCTGATTAGGGTTTTCAGGTTACTTTCAAACCCTGATTAGGGTTTTTAGGCTACTTTGAAACCCTAAACAGGGTTTTCAGGTTACTTTTAAACCCGGATTAGGGTTTTCAGGTTACTTTCAAACCCTGATTAGGGTTTTTAGGCTACTTTGAAACCCTAAACAGGGTTTTCAGGTTACTTTTAAACCCTGATTGGGGTTTTTAGGCTACTTTGAAACCCTAAACAGGGTTTTCAGGTTACTTTGAAACCCTAATTAGGGTTTTTAGGTTACTTTCAAACCTGATTAGGGTTTTCAGGTTACTTTCAAAGCCTGATTAGGGTTTTTAGGTTACTTTGAAACTCTAAACAGGGTTTTAGCACTGGCTAGAAAGCCTAGAAAGGGTTTTTAGGTTGATTAGAAACCCTAAACAGGGTTTAAGAACTGAATTCAAATCACTAAATAGGGTTTTTTAGTAATCTTATAAGTCAAAACAGGGTTTTGCGCGTGCCTCAGAATTGAAATTAGGGTTCTGTGAACTATTTTTAGTCAATATATCGCATTTCAATCAGTATTTTATCGCTGAAACTCATATTCAATACGTATTTTGAGCGCAAAACAGCTTTTTATTACATTCGTTGCTTCAATATTCGGTTTTTAAGGCATTTTTAAAGCAAAAACAGGGTTTTAAAGGCTTTTTTCGGTCCAAATAGGGTTTTGAAGCCATTTTTCGCACCAGAATCCCTAAAAAAGGTCGACAAAACCCACTTTTTATCCCAAAAAAGGTCGACAAAACCCACCTTTGGACCCCAAAAAAAGGTCGCAAAACCCACTTTGGACTTGGTCCCAAAACCCTATTTGGGATTTCAAAAAGGTCCCCCCCCACGGAAAAACCCAGCGACATGTATGCTTTTAACCCTTCTGGTACCTTATGTTTACTGCCATTTTTGGTCACTTAAATGGTCGAAAATAGATGCCGAGCACGATTTCAGATGCAGCACGACCTGGCGAATCGATTGGTGTGCTTTACCTTCCTTCTACGGTCACGTTTTACCCATGCATAATGGAGATTTCTGATTTTCACCACTGATTTTCGGTTAAAAATGGCTTGTTTTATTAGTACAAAAAATTGAGTTGAAAGTTTTTTCAGTAAGGTAGTCTTGACGTAAAATATACAGGAATTAACAGTTTCAGAGTTTGACGAGGCCTGGTTGGGCCGGTACGCAACCAGGGTGAGAAAATTTTAAAAAATCCTTGTAATTTTCCATGACCAAATCTGAAATTCCCTGACCATTTCTAAATTCTAAATTGACCTGACCGGTATGAACCCTGAAAATCAACTGCTTTACAGCTGGAGCGTTTGGGATGCGTACTTCCATTTTAGCTCCGCCCACTTTTTATGCCCGTTGTCTGTCCTTGTGAATCGCAAGACGACTGTAAGCATTTTCGCCTATGTATAAGGGCGAGACGGACAGCTACAAATACCAACTAAGCACAGCGACTGGCAGGCGGCATATCCATATACCACCGACTTCAGCGAGACATTATCATAATTTAATATGATCCACCAGCGAACTCGACGGGGTACAGCGCTGCTGCGCCCCCCCTTGATTTGGTGAGCTGTTATGTTGAAAGGAGTGCTACTGAAAGACACACGCAAGTTTAGGCAGTACGTACTAAGTGAGTAATTACAAACACAACCCGAACTACTCATAAAACAAACAAACTGTCAATCACTGGACAACAATCACTGCTGCATCAAAGTTACAGAGATCAGTAGTCAACTGGTGGTCACGGATTGCTGCATGAGGTTTTGGTTTTGAGACGGCGACGACACCAGACCGTACTGCGCCGGTGTGGAGCGGCTGAGCGCTCGGGCAGAGAGTGTGTCGTCTCTGTAGTCCCGCAAGAACTGAGCAACCACCTCCGACGAGACGTCCGGCTGCTCGCAGACGTAGTAAAGACCGCCCAGAACGTCGAGAATAACGACCAGTGGCAGCGGTGCCTCGGCCAGCAGCAGAGCCTCCAATATTTGGTCGCAGACCGGGTCCTCCCCCGTGTAGAAAAAGAGAAACTGATCAACGCTGTGGGGACTGTGCACCGCCGCTGTGCTCGAACAAGCGTCGTTGCCGTTCTCGTCGCTCTCTCCTGCCTTTGACACCGATTCGGCCTTGACGATGTCCTGCAGCACGCCCAACGAAAACGCCACGTCTTCTGATGTGCCCTCTGCAATACATGTCTTCTCTGACACCTTTGGTTTACTCCGAAACTTTTCACTACGGCGCTTTTTCATGTGCAATTTTCCAAATCACCCGTTTAAACGAACACTTAGCTTTTTTGTTCTGAGCATAGACAGGGTTCATACGGATCACGGTTTCCCAAATTCCCTGACTTTTCCCTGACTTTCCCTGACCTGAGTGCTAAAATTCCCTGACTTTCTACAAGCAAATTCATAAAACAGTAAATGTTTCCAAGCACCTAATTTTGTGATTTCTTTTGCATCGGCATATATTTACATAAACACTAACATACCCAATAATTTTCTAAAAGCAAAGGGTGAATTTGGTATTAAAAACTAATCGTATTTCAACAGGTATTCCGAGCATAAAGTTAATTAACAAGAATTAACAGTTTCAGGGTTTGACGAGACCTGGTTGGGCCGCTGCCTAACCAGGGCGAGAAAATTTTGAAGAAATAGTTTTTAAAAACGCATTTAAAAGGTAGTGTTGGCGTAAAATTAACAGGAATTAACAGTTTCAGAGTTTGACGAGGCCTGGTTGGGCAGCTGCCTAACCAGGGCGAGAAAATTTCGAAGAAATAGCTTTCAAAAACGCATTTAAAAGGTAGTGTTGGCGTAAAATTAACAGGAATTAACAGTTTCAGAGTTTGACGAGGCCTGGTTGGGCAGCTGCCCAGATCTGAAATTCCCTGACTTTTCCCTGACCATTTTTAAATTCCCTGACTTCCCTGACCCGTATGAACCCTGATAGAACTAACATTGCCAAAGTTCGAATTTCAACTTGGAATGCCAAGGCTCAATTGACTCAATCAGACACTGACTCAAACCGAACAACGAAAACATACCTGTGAACACGACCAAACTTGGTTCAGTTTTCAGTCGGGGTAAAGTGAACTCGTTTAGTTCATACAAAACATTTGGATGCCACGGAAAGTCCTAAAACTTACTGCTGTAAAGTTTGTCTAAAAAATAAGCGACCTGCTGGGTTTGCGAAGTTTTTCGAGAATAACTTTTGTAAAGGCGTCGGAGCCGCCTCACGTCACGACCAGAGGCAGAGGAGAGGAGCTTGAGTTGCGGTCTAAGGCATCCACCAATCTGCGCAACCTCTTCACTGAACACTAATTTGAACGATGGAAAAAAATGAGCTTTTTCCTAATGGGATGAAAATGAGATAGTTCAAGAATTCTATTCTAGAGCCATTGGGGACTCCAATGATGCTCTTATGGCTGTTCTTCGCTAAACCGTCAGAGAGATACGGTCGGTCTAAGTTGGAAACCTTTGCGTAATACAGCGTTTTAGTTAACATTTAGGAACACCGTTGGATTTAGCTGAAACTTCTTACAGTCAGGCACTTAACGCCGTTTATGGCCCCGAACGTGGGGTACCATATGTGGTGTCGGTACCATAAACGGCGTTAAGTGCCTGACTGTCTTAAGTGCGGTAGTCGGGACCGCTGGAATCGTGAATAAAGTTCATCAGTTTCCCCCGAACAAATTTTCACAGTAGAAGTATGTATTGTGATTACACTCAGTGCACAAAACTTTTCTTGCACAAAAATTGATTGTGGGCGCTCAAGATGGTATTTGACAGCCTAAATACATACTGTACATTCTCCTTCATGTGTGGAAACTATTACAATATCAATCAGAGATAGGTTTTCAGAATCGATTCCCGCGGTACTGAATAAACCTACTCCTTACCCAACAAGTTTCAGCCAAATCCACCAGTCTACATAAGTTACCCGTTTTTGAAAAATTTACCGAAAAACATCATTTTTCACAATTTTAGCCAACTTTTGACCAGTCATATTTCGATTGTCCCCATTTTTCCATTACGCAAATTAGTGTTTTGTTTAGTACAAGATTAGGGTCTGCCCCCGAACCGGAGCTCAAGCTCCTCTTCTACAACTTTAGTCATGAGGGCCCAAGTCGCTCCGACGCCTACAGAAAAAAAGTTATTCGCAAAAACAGTCAGATAGCTTAATATTTTATACTGAACAGACTAAAGCAAAATTGATATGGAGAAAAAGTCTGTCCGCCTACCTTTCCTTCAGGGTCTGCCAGCACTGAGTTTCTGCCGTATCTGGTAATCACATTGTTCTTTTCATCCAGAATTAAGAGCGCCGGAATCCCTAAAAGGAAACAGAAGGTGATCGTGATCATGAGCGCAGCGTAACCATTCGAAACAACTACGTATAAACGTAAGACAAGTAACTTTGGAAGAAAGTTACACAACTGGTCGGTCAGTTCACACACAGAATATTTTGTCTTCGCCTCTTTTTGTGTTCCAGAGCTCGTGTTTATCGGTACTCAGACGTCACTACAATTCGGTCTATGTATTGCGTAGACCACACAGAGCAGTGTTGGCAGAAAGAGCGCATTGTTTAGTGTTAAAGTCCCCAACAACGCTTTCGGCACAGACAGAATGCAGACAAAAAAGACAGAGTGAACATTATGGCAGTAACGATCAGATGCGGCACGTCAGCTGCTCTAAGCAAAACCTACCGTTGACATTGAATAACCGCGTCAGTGTAACCACAGTCTGATCGGTGCGTTCCAAGGCCAGCCACGGCATGGTCGAGAAAAACTGAGCGTAACTGTCATCAGAGCGATCAGACGAGCAAAAAATAACTTCAAATTTGTGTCCGGCGGCGCGGACTTTATCGTAGGTCAAGATCAGCTGCTTAACGAACACCCGACACGGCGGACACTAAAAATAAGACCTGACCAGACAACCACGCCAGCACAGTGTTATTATTATACCCAATGAGCTGCAAACAACAGTCCTTTAACGGACGGCTCCAGCGCATCTATCGTAACCCTCTCTGATGACGACGATCGGATTAGACTGCGCCTCAATACTGACGCCACATCAGGCAATCGCCTAAACAAAAACTGAAGATAGTGGTCTAGATGTCTGTGACAATAATACCAGGGGAAGTTGGCTCCTTGAGGATCGTCAAGGAGTTCCCGTTTACCGTCGTAGGTAATCACGTGACGATTGGTGGTGTCTATTAGAACCAACGTTGGCGCCGACTGATAGCGGCATAGCCGCAAGAGACGAGTCTAAAATAAAAGTCAGTTTAACTGCCGGTCGTAAACTGTTGGCCCCCACACAGATGGTGCGGTGCGTACGCAGTGCGGCGGGCAGCTAAGCGCGAGGAACGGCACACGGCAGTCAATTTTCAAAATTGATGCGTCTCATTACCATTTTTGGCGCAGGCGGCAGCCAACTGCATATCGAGCAGTGGCGTATAAATAGAAACGAGGGCCACCGTCGTCAATCTTTGTTCGGTAGATTGCCCACCGCCACTATGCACGTCAATAACGCCTCGCACAAAAACAACCGCCTCCATTTCAGATCAGAAGTACTGTGTTGGAAACAAGACAGACTGGCCGTTTCTCGAGCTTTTCTCCAACAAGCTGCCTCATCCTTTACGACAAACAACACAGGAGTACAGTGTTTTGCTACATTCCTAACTTAAACATCGGACTGGAGGGAGACCCATAGACACGCACCTATTCCTCGCTTCCCCAATGTATTAGGTTGTTTCTAGACAGACATGGGAAAGGGGGGGGCTGAGGGGGGTTGGCCCCCTCAGGCTCTGACCTACAACCCTCAGCCGGCCGCTACCGCTCAGGAATTTTTTTGGAAGAATTTTGTATAGAAAACTATGATAAAAATATGCCTGGATTAGATGTAAATGAGCTTAGAATTATTTTAATGAAAAATAAGCAAAAAACCTTGATCTTAGCCAAAAATCGGACTTTTTGGCTTACCACCCCCTCAGCCCCCTCAGGCGCTCCTACCCCCCTCACGAATTGAAAATTCTACCCCCCATCAGACGAAATGCTACCCCATGTCTGTTTCTAGATGATAATGGAACGCATCGATTCCGAAAAGTACTAACAGTTTCTATAGAACATCGATGTCACCTGCAAAATTTAGTTCACGAGTCACTATGGATGGATGGATGGATTGTCCGGACGGGGCCGTAGCCCCTGCATTAGGCCCATCACGCACACCCACATCCTGCCCTTCCTCCGCTACCAGCCGGCATACACGGTCGGTGTCAGACTGGGCGGGTCTTAGTGTTAGCTGTCCCCGTTCCCGTATATCCCAACACGTGTGGTTGCTATTGTAGCTTTAGGTGCAACGGCAGCTCCGGTCGGTTCACAATAAACCTACTCGCTGTCACCAGCTTTCGGTGGCCTGGGTTGGGCTTTGTCCCTGACGACCAACTCTGCGGAAAGAAACTTGCCCAACCAGTGGATGAACGCACGACTACGCGCACAGTGGCTTTGCGGCCTAAACCACTGCACCAACTGTACCGGCGAGTCACTATGGAACAGCATACAAATTTTTTTAGCTCAAAACTGAACTGAAGCGAAAGCCCATCAAATCCGACTTCCACCAGCGAAACTAATTAGATATAAATATATTTTCGCTTGATAAAAGGGCTTCAGTGACAGCGATTTGACTTTTCTCACCACTACTGGGCCGAGCTAATAGAGCGACAAGTGGTCGAAAGTCTAACATTGCCAACCTTGATTTTGACTTGTTCAAAAGGCAATGTCCACCAGCCAGCCACCTCCTCAACTGTTTTCATATATGATTCAGCTTCCGGGTCAAGGCACACAACAATTACTTCGAAGCCAACGTCATCAGATGGGGATTTGGACTTGCTTTTGGACTGGCCATTGAAAAACTTCCTACAAACTCTGCTGATTACCACACCGACATCAGTAGAATCTCAAAGGCCTGTTTAACCAAGCAGACTTTGCTTTTTTTACAAACTGTCAGATTAATTTATATAAATTATATTGGCATTTTCGTCATAACATAGTAGTGTTCTGTTGGCCAAAAAGGGCCGCCTTACCATTCTTCTCGTTTTCTGAATAAGTTCATATGTTGTCACTCTATCAATTTTGCATAGAATTAAAAGATTTTCGGCACGATTATTATTCCACGTATCTAGTTTATTTTTAAAAATCCTAGTCTGCTAACCTGCCGTAGCCGTGAGTTTTGAACTTTAAATATAAATGAAATAAAATAAACATAAAATCCTGAAAATGTTGTCTTAAAGTTTGGTGACCAAAAATTTCCAAGATTTTGGCACCACGCTCTAATTTCAGTCAATTCGGACAAGTTTAGCGGAAATGACAGCAAAAAATGTTTCTATTTTTGAGACATCCTATATTTAAAATTTAAAATAAAGTTTTGGAAGTATTGCCAGTAAGCGGGAGCCAGACAAAATGCCCAATGGGTATGAAACATAGCATAGCCCCGGCCGGAACCAGACCCCCAACCCCCTCCACCTTCGGCGGATGACATGTATGGTCTGAAAGAGGTTCACTGTAAATAACTCTCACTCGTCTAACCTGTTGGTCATTGTTTGTTTGTGTAGTCGCAGTAAACTCTCTTCAGGTCATAATGCTTGCAAAAAATCACTCGCAATTCAGTGGAATTAAACAAAAACACCTTACGAGCGCTGGCTTGCAATACAGCGGCTGTGCATAATAAACAGTGCATATCAGATGTAATGAAATGCATTGCGCACTTTTAGCGCAATTCTGACTTTCGGCATTTTGTATCTATTCGGCTTTTTTTTACTTTCGACATTTTGTACATTCGGCATTTCATACACATTCGGCATTTTTACTTTCGGCGTTTCGTTACCTTTCGGCATTTGGAATTCGGTACTTTGTAGCCAACCCCAGTAAGCAAACGTCTGTATCGCAAGTAAAAACAACATTCAGTCAAGCAACCACTCATAAAATACAGTAACAAGTGAGTGCCCCAGTGTTGAACACTGGCTAGTACC
>JASANB010002204.1:0-30172 GCA_030248155.1 Sabatieria punctata
AGGAGCAAACTATAAATCGAATAGGTAACTGGCATGCATGGGCGGGGGGGTATGCCCCTCCCCCTCGGTCGGCCATACCCCCCCCTCGGCCGGCCATACCCCCCACCCCCCCTACCGGAGGGAGGAAATTTTCGCTTATTTAAGGCAAAATAGGCGTTTTTTTGCCTTTTTTCGGGGTGGGGACCCCCACCCCCCTCCGGATTTTTCCGGCCCATGTATGGTAACTGGGCCTTGGCCCTAAAAGTGCCTATAAAACAGTGACTTCCAGCTGTAATTAAGTCCAAAGTTGCGCTTCTGGGCGGTTTCTATTAACGGGTCATCTTCTGTCTCTACCTGCTCTGTAGCAATTGGCTACTCCTAGTCCGAAAGGACAAAACTTACAACAACCGGAATGGAGCGAGGTAAAAAAAGAGAAATCACTTACAGACCATAGGAACGTCTTCAGAGTCTTTTACCCTTCTAATCTGCTCTCGATAGGAGGAAATGTTCTCGAACGATTTAGACTCGTTCACAGCAAAGACGATCAGGAATCCCTCACCTGTTCGCATGTCCTGGTCGCGCATCGTACTAAAGTAGACTCACTATAACAGTCCGGCACTTAACGCCGTTTATGGTACCGACCAGACATGGGCAAAGGGGGGGGCTGAGGGGGGGTTGGCCCCCCTCAGCCGGCCGCTACCCCCCCTCAGGAATTTTTTGGAAGAATTTTGTATAGAAAATTATGATAAAAAATATACCTGGATTAGGTGTAAATGAGCTCAGAATAGCTTATTTTAGCTTATTTTAACCAAAAATAAGCCAAAAAACCTTGATTTTAGCCAAAAATCGGACTTTTTGGCTTACCACCCCCTCAACCGCTCCTACCGTCCCTCAGCCCCCCCCCCTCAGGAATTGAAAATTCTACCCCCCCCCCCCCTCAGCCGAAATGCTAGCCCATGTCTGGTACCGACATCATATGATACCTAGGCTAGGCTAGTGGTACCATATGGTACCCCCACGTTCGGCGACTGTCGTGGTATGGTAACCCTACCCATACATGGGCGGCGGGGGTAAGGTGGAGTTTACCCCCTCCCCTCGCCAACCGACCAATACCAGCCCCCTCGGTGGGCACACCCCCAGAAGGCAAAATAGGCGTTTTTTGGACTTTTAAACTCCACCCGACATCTCCAGACCCCCTCCGGATTTTTCCGGCCCATATATATGACCCTACCCATGGCAGTACCATATATGGTAAAAATAGCATAAACGGCGTTAAGTGCCTGACAGTATAAAGTGCAAAAAGATGGTAGTTTCAAAAGCAAAACGCAGTCACACCTGTACTCCTCCTGATCGAGGATATCGAGAAGACAAGTCTCACCATCGATTACCACTTCCTTTCTGTAGCTGTCCTCGATGGCGGGGTCGTATTCTTCGACGAAACTGAATACAGACCGGTCCCCAAAATCTTACAATAGACGGAGCAGACTCACTGGTTCTGAATCAGTTGTATGGTTAATGCGCTCTTGCCGACTCCACCGTCTGAAACGCATAAACAGATTACTCATCGCCTTTGGCAACGCACCTACTATGCACCAGCTGTAAGACGATAAAACCGCAGCTATTTATTAGTCATCAATAATCGGCCTTACCACAAACGTACACATGTAACAGCTCCGGGCCGACCTGGGGGGAGGGGCGTAGGGGGGTTTTCCTCAGGTGGGGGGTCGAGGGGGGTTTCGCCCAGGTGGGGGGTCCCAAATTTCAAAAAGCTCCAAAACGCCTAGAAATGCGTTTTTAGCACGTTTTTCTCAGTAAGGACGCTAAAAATCGCTATTTTAAGCTGCCAAATAGCGTTTTAAAGCTAAAAACAAGCAAAAAATGACAAAAAGAGCTTCCAAAAACACCGATTTTTCTTAAATATCAGCAGTGGAAACGCCAAATTCGGTTTCCAAAGGCTTTTCAAGTGAATTTTAGGCTAAAAATTAGTGATTTCTGACCCAGTTTGTTAATACTGGAGCCACTACCACCACTTGTATTTTTGGTCAGGGGGAGGGGTCCCTTAACCTGTCTCGGGGGGTGAAGGGGGTTTGGCCTTTCCAGCAGGGGGGTAGCCCCCCAAACCCCCCCTAGTACATGTATGCACAAACGTATACATGCAACAGGACAGGGTAATAGAATAGGTATAGGGCAGCGCAGCGCAGTTTGTATGTAGAGCGAGAACACCGTTAGATGTTCTTTTTATTCCGGGCCGAAGGTAAAACAATACAGTCGTAATAAAACAGCCGCACAGCAGGGAAGTAGCGCCGAGAGTGTAAAGGTCAGAGCTGATAAGACTCACGCAGAGACAATAAGTAACTGGCATACGCAATATGCAAATAGTAGCTCTGACCAAACGGACAGACATGTACGTACACGTACATAATTATACATTTGCTAAAATCAACACTCCTCCTCAAATTATAATTACCAATAGCAACAGAGGAGTAAAACGGATCACTGCTGAAAGAGAAAGATTGCATTACAGAATAGGCACAGTTAAAACGTCGGCCCGGAAATGCAATTACAACAATGTCCGTAGAAACGTTCACACACACAGCACATAGGAATAACGAAGATGCAACTGTGTGTGTCTCAAATGCACTGTACAATGCTATGTACCCAAACCCACTCCCTTGCAGAACTTCTGAAACAGATTAGCTGGAGTAGGCTTTGTGAGAGAATCGGCCAGTTGATCATTAGTGGGACAATACACAACGTTGATCAGTCCAGCTTGTTCATAATCGTAGACAAACTTGAGTCGCACATCCAAATGCTTAGTGCGATTGTGGGAGCCGAGGTTTGGTCTCTTGCAAATGGCGATTGCAGCTTGGTTGTCCTCATGTACTACTGTAGACTTGATCTGTTTGAGACCCAAATCTGACAGCAGTGCTCTCAGCCACTTAACATCAGACGCAGCTTCAGACAACGCAACAAACTCGGCTTCAGCTGTTGATCGAGAAACCATCTTCTGCAATCTGGATGACCAAGAAACTGGACCGCTGGCCAACAATGAGACATAGCCTGAGGTAGAACGTCTTGTAGACGCTTCAGACGCCCAGTCTGCATCAGAATACATCTCCAACTGACGATTGCCGTTGCACTGGAAATTGATTCCAACATCAGTCGACCCCTTCAGATAGCGAAAGATGTGTTTCACGGCGCTCCAATGCTGAGGAGTCGGGTCAGAGGAGAACTGAGCTAAGCGATGAACTGCAAACGTGAGGTCGGGTCTAGTGGCGACAGAAAGATACATGAGTGAACCGATTGCAGACTGGTAAATGGACTGGTCAAACTTGTCACCATCTGCCTCACGCTTGAGTAGTGTAACTGACGGCTGCATAGGTGTTGCGACTGCATGACAATCCTGCATCTTGAACTTCTGCAGAACCTTCTCTGCATAGGCAGACTGTCCAAGCCAAAAACCGTTACTTGTCTGGCGAACACTTACACCAAGAAAGTAACTAGCCTCGCCCATGTCTTTGCTTTTGAACCGATCAGCAATGAGCTTCTTTGTGTGCTTCAATGCCTTTATGTCTGCGCTTGCTATGAGGATGTCATCTACATACAAACCGAGCAACACTGTCTTGCCATTGACTCTGCCAGTGTAGATGCATGGGTCTGACTCAGCTTGCTTGAACTGCAGATCTTGTAGAGCATTGTGGAATTCAGTGTTCCAACAATGAGGACTCTGCTTCAAGCCATACAGCGATCTTTTCAGCTTGCACACGAAATCGGGATGCTTGGAATCGACAAAGCCCTCTGGCTGCTGCATGTACACCTCCTCTTCGAGATGACCATTGAGAAACGCTGTTTCTATGTCGAGCTGATGAACTTGCATGCCAGACAAAGCAGCAACAGCGAACAAGGCCCGAACTGACTCCCAGCGAACAACTGGAGCAAAGATGTCCAGATAATCGACACCATACTTCTGGGCATAGCCCTTAGCGACTAGCCTTGCCTTGTAACGCTGAACTCGACCTTGCTCATCAGTTTTTGCTCGAAAGACCCATCGACTACCAATGACTTGATGACCTGCAGGAGGGGAACAAGCTCCCAGGTGTCAAAACCAATGAGCGACTTCATCTCATTCTGGGCAGCCTGACGCCAGTGAGTAGCGTTTGACGATTTGATGGCTTGTGACCAGGACTTGGGCTCAGCAGCCTCTGCTGCTGCAGCACTCTGCGCATGACCATCCCTTACTGGATGTTTGCCCTTGTTCTGGCGCTGAGATCGCCAACCAGGACCGATGCTTTTCTCTGGTAATGGTTGTTCAGCTTCTGGTGGATGTTGATCATCTGCATCAACGAAAACTTCTTGTGGCTCTGGTTCTTCAGGTTCTACTGGCTGCTCCACAACTTCAGGTGGTTGCAAATGCTGAACTGGAACAGACTCCTCCTGTCCACTTGGAGCAAACACTACAACATGCTGAGGCTCCTCCTGGCTTTGTGCAGAATCTTGAACTGAGAACATTGACTCTGACAACTTCTCCTCCTGATCTCGAGCAGTTTGGCAAAATGAGGACTCATCGCACACAACATCACGACGAATGATGACTGACTTGCGAGAGATCGACCAGAGTCGATAGCCCTTGGATTCCTCAGAATAGCCAAGAAAACGACACTTCTCTGCACGAGGGGAAAACTTGGAGCCAGGTTTCTTGATGTGTGCATAAGCAATGCAGCCAAAAACGCGAAGATGAGAGACATCAGGCTTGCGACCATGCCAAGCCTGATATGGAGTGCAAGTGCGATGACCAGAGAGTGCCACTGTTGGAGCACGATTCCGAAGATAACAGGCTGTCAGAACTGGCTGGCGGTCAGTTGGAACATAGCCAGATAACAGCGGCGCTCATACTCTTCCAACTGTTTTTGGTACCGTTCTTGCTCATGCGCATGACCAGGGGCAGCTCGGGCCTGGCCATTCTCCTCATCCGCAGGCACTACGGGTGGCTGCGGCACACTCTCCGTTCCAACAACTATACCCCACTGTTTGTGCGCTTTCAGATAGTTGGTAACAGTTAAACGCCAAGTGGGCCAGTTATTCGACGTTAGAATCGGAAGCGACAACTTATCTGACATTGTCGGAGAGGCGGCGGTGATTGACTTGTTCGGCGGTGGCACCCAAGACGATTGACGGCCAAATACAAACAAAGCAAATGCTCTGTCTGTGCTCACAGCAGTGAAGAGTTGACGTTAGCCACAGAAGTTGCAGACGCAGTCCGTCGGTCGATGCAATATGTCGGCTGCAGGTCAACAGGCCACAATCCTTTCAGAAGAAGCCACAGTTGGGGAACACAGTGCGCTCTACAGAAGCTAATAGCCCATAACCTAATAGAATAGGTATAGGGCAGCGCAGCGCAGTTTGTATGTAGAGCGAGAACACCGTTAGATGTTCTTTTTATTCCGGGCCGAAGGTAAAACAATACAGTCGTAATAAAACAGCCGCACAGCAGGGAAGTAGCGCCGAGAGTGTAAAGGTCAGAGCTGATAAGACTCACGCAGAGACAATAAGTAACTGGCATACGCAATATGCAAATAGTAGCTCTGACCAAACGGACAGACATGTACGTACACGTACATAATTATACATTTGCTAAAATCAACAGGGTCTGTCCTCAACATGACTTAGGCCAGACCCCACTCCGATTTTTTCTGGCAAGAAATTTTTTGAGCAATTTTTTGCAAATTCAGACACAAAAATTGCCAGACAGCACTTTTAGCTGTATTTGAGCAAAAATTAGCAATTTTTCACAATTTTTAGAAGAGAAATTGTGATTATTTCCATTTTTGAGCGTTTTTAGTGCCCAACCTCCCCACAAATTTGAGCTCACACCCCAACCCCTTCGGCTGATGACCTGTTACATGTATGCACAAACGGTTCAGCTGACCTGCCTACTAAGTAGTGTTGTTAGGCTTTTTTTCAAAAAAAAGCCTTTTTTTAAAAAAAAAGCCTTTTTTGAAGGCCCATTTCGAAAATTTTTTATTTTATTCACAGTATGGAAATTTTGGGGGCAAATCGCTGAATTTAGCCTCAGATATACATTAGCAGTGCAATTCTATCAATTTCATGCCTATTCTAAGCCTAAAAATAGGTTTTAAAGGGCAGCAGCCACTCTGTGAGCAATGCTGCAGGTGGAATGTCGACTCTACTGTTGCATGCGTATACGCATTACGCATATCATTACGCAAAGTACGCATTGCATTTCAGAATGCGTATACGCATACGCATACGCATACGCATACGCATTTGAATTTCATTACGCAATATTATTACGCATTCTGCCAAAAGTTTGCATATTTTTGCGTAATGCGTATTGGGTACGAAAAATAGCTACCGTTTCTAATGTCTTGCAAAAAATTAGTTCAAGTTGTTACCTAATTGTGGTTATTGTTCATGTTTTTAGTGTGAGGTGAGGGTACCAGGAATTTTCTGAAATAATTTGAAGCTTCAACTAAGTTTTGCTTGCTAATATTTGAAAAGAAGCTAATTCTTAAGAGGAAAGGAAAAGTGCGACAAAACCTTGAATTTATAGTTTATATTTCTACAGTTTTGGGTGACATCAGTTGTGTTGTAAGCTCAGGCTATCTGTTTATGTTTCCACTGTATGTTTATTATGGTTGAATGCTACTAGACTTCTTCTTGAAATGAGCATTAAAACAAACTTCTTGTTTTTGTTTTGTCGAATGATTTAGGGTCTGGCGTCTGCTGAGACCGAATTTTGGGAGGGAAGCTGGGCACTAAGAAACGCTAACAAAACGCAAAAAAATGGCAATTTTTAGGCTAAACATCGTAATAAAATGCTAATCTGGGCTGAAATACAGTTAAAAGGTGCTGTTTTACAGGCGATTTTGGCAATTTTTGTGTCTGAAATTGCAAAAATCGTAAAAATTTGCTCAAAAAATTACTTACCACAAAAATCGGAGGGGGGGGCTCGGAAAAATCGTCTTGGAGGGGTCCCCATCGGGCAGACCCGCAGACCCCCTGTTTGTTACATGTATGCTGTAGATACTAATGCAATTCTTTGAGGTCAGGAACTAATCATAAAGCCTCAAGTAGTCTAAAAAAACATGGATTAATGTTGGATACCTAAACAGCATACTGTAGAGCCAAAAAAGCTGTTCAGTTAAATTTCTGAATGTTTCTGAGATTACGCATTACGCATACGCAATACGCAAAATACGCATTAGTTTTTGCAATGCGTATACGCAAACTCATACGCATTTGTAATTGGAATGCGTATACGCATACGCATACGCATACGCATTTGAAAAATCCGGTATTAAACAACAGTAGTCGACTCTCAGACTGTAACACTATGTTTGAACCAAAGTATCAGCTTTTGAATTTAAAGTTGCTTCTGACACATCCTTGCATCTCCTACAAGCTATATTTCATGCTAGGAAAAAATTTTGAAAAAAAAATTTCGAAATGAAAAATTTTCATAAAAAAAGCTTTTTTTTGGCTTTCAAAAAAAAAAATTTTTTTTACAACTCTAACTAAGGCAGACTAAACTAGCATTTCGGCTGAGCTGAGGGTTTGGTAAACTTTCACATGCTGAGGGGGCTGACCGCTGAGGGGTAGCGGCGGCTGACGTGGGATGAGGGGATGGTAAGCCAGAAAAGTCAGAGTTTTTACTAAAATCAAACTTGTCTGTCTGGATTTGTTTTCGTTAATTGTCACTGCACGAGAAAGTGGGCCATTTTGCGGGCCATGAGGAAGCAAAGAATTGAATGAGATTGTTGAAAATTTACGTGTAGATGTGGTTTTGATAGAAAAGAACGAATTTGAAGTCCGTTTTGCCCTAGCTCTCTTTCTTCGTCTGATATAGAACCCAGTACCTTCCACAGCATGACAAAACTCACTGTTGCTAAACTTAAAATTTAGATACTGAAACATATGTAAAAATACACGCTGAATCTCATGGTGACATCTATTTTTTTGTTTAAAGTCGAAAATTCCATTTTTTCGGACTCTGAAATCTTTAAAGAGAAAAAAACTCAAATTTTTGTTGTAGGAAAAGTCGTTTGAATGGCTTAAAAGATGCGCCATTTTGTCCTCTTTTGAATGGTATAAAGATATCTAGGGGTTGAATGGGGTGGACGGGCCACTTTGGCCGTTTGAATGCTCAAAAATCGATCATCTATTTTACTTTTTCTCAAAATAAATGCCTTAGGATAGTTTGTTCAGGTTATATGCATAACACTAATTGCAGAATGACGTTTTCATGCCTCAGATAGTTTAAACAGACCATTTGCTACTGTTTTCACATCTGCATATAGGTGTCTCCTTCTGAGGTGCGCCATTTTGAGCATGACTTGTGTGATACAGTAAGTGCCGACTCTTCTGTCAATTTCATGCAGAACGCAAAAGTTCAATGATTATTTTACATTTCTTTTATATTTTACTTTGTATTGTTTACTCAGTCGGTTTAATAGACATGTTTTGAATTTGAACTTAATCGGATCATTAGTTCAAAATATGTGACTGATTGGATAAAGGTGGTTTTTATAAAAATGGTCAAAAATGCCAAATATGTAGTTGTGGTTTTTTGTCTATACCGGTTGTTCAATTTCCACTAAACCAATGTATTTGGTAGAAGACAACGAAATATATCTAATGACGATATCCACAGATTGCTCAAACAAGCTATTCCTGAGAAATAAATGAGCAAGGTGTAGATTGTAGATAGGTTCTGAATGATAATATACCAAATAATGGTTCCAAATAATGGTACCAAATAATTTGTTCTGATATACCAAATAATAGGTGGTTTACTCAGTTTTACAGGCAATATTAGCAATTTTCGTTCCTGAATTTGTAAAAAATGCGACTAACTGGCCTAAAGATTATAAGTGAGAGGAGTGGCTTTCGGCTTCCGGCGGCAAGTACATAGTAGAGGGAGCGGTTTAATTAGTTTGGACTTCGGCATTACAGACAACGCAACAAAACAATTCGGTCTCGGCATCAAAATGAAGAGCTTATTGCGACTACACAAACAAACAATGACAATAGGAATGCAAAGGCTGAGTATAAATTTTTCAATTACATATAAAAAAATTGGAGGAGGCTGGCTTTTTTGGTTTGGGCAAGCCCTCAGATTTCTTCTTTTCCCAATTTCTTCCCGAAATGGCCAGATGTTCTGTGGTGTGGTTTATTCTGCATGGTTGATAAGCTCAACATTTTGATCCGATCAGGCTGTTGTTTTAGAGATGAGATGTGGCTCTTTGAATGCATATGCATTTCATTTGCTAGGTAGAAAATGACAAAAATGAAAACATTGTAGGGCTTCTACAACAACACTACAGTATGTAAATTGTAGAAACAAGTCAAGTTGACCATGTGCGGAAAATACACCAGAATAATTGACCCAAAAATTGTTTCCATGAATATTTTGGGGCAGCATTTCTTGATGAGCGCAAGCCCTTGAAACCCCACCTCAAGTTACCCAAATGTTCCTGAAAATATCGTAATGGTGTGCGGAAAATAGAATAGGGAGTAGGGACAAACGTGGTGAGCGTTTCTGAGTTACAGTGTCGTCAAATGCCATTTTTGACTGTGTTGCTAACTGAAAATTATAGTTTTCAGGTTTTGATCAAAAGCAGTTTCAGTGAAGATTTGAATGTCAATTGACAGTGTTGTTGTAGAAGCCCTACAATGTTTTGATTTTTGTCATTTTTGCTAGCAAATGAAATGCATATGCATTCAAAGAGCCGCGTCTCTAAAACAACAGCCTGATAGGATCAAAATGTTGAACATACCAACCTTGCAGAATAAACCACACATTAGAAAAACATTGGGCCATTTTCAGAAGAAATTGGGAAAACAAGAAATCTGAGGGCTTGCCCACACCAGAAAAGCCAGCCTCCGCCAATTTTTTGATCTTTGTGCCAGTTAGTCGTTTTTATAGAAATTCAGGAACGCATATTGCTAATGTTGCCTGTAAAACTGAGTAAACCACCTATCGTTTGGTATATTGCAGACAGAACATATGTACAGTCTACATCTTGCTCATTTATTTCTCAGGAATAGCTGGTTTGAGCAATCTTTGGATATGGTCATTAGATATATTTCGTTGTCTTCTACCTTCTATTAGATAATACATTGGTTTAGTGGAAATTGAACAACTGGTATAGACAAAAAACCAAAACTACATATTTGGCATTTTTGACCATTTTTATAAAAACCACCTTTATCCAATCAGTCACATATTTTGAACTAATGATCCGATTAAGTTCAAATTCAAAATATGTCTATTAAACCGACTGAGTAAACAATACAAAGTAAAATATAAAAGAAATGTAAAATAATCATTGAACTTTTGCGTTCTGCATGAAATTGACAGAAGAGTCGGCACTTACTGTATCACACATAAGTCATGCTCAAAATGGCGCACCTCAGAAGGAGACACCTATATGCAGATGTGAAAACAGTAGCAAATGGTCTGTTTAAACTATCTGAGGCATGAAAACGTCATTCTGCAATTAGTGTTATGCATATAACCTGAACAAACTATCCTAAGGCATATATTTTGAGAAAAAGTAAAATAGATGATCGATTTTTGAGCATTCAAACGGCCAAAGTGGCCCGTCCACCCCATTCAACCCCTAGATATCTTTATACCATTCAAAAGAGGACAAAATGACGCATCTTTTAAGCCATTCAAACGACTTTTCCTACGACAAAAATTTGAGTTTTTTTCGCTTTGAAAATTTCAGAGTACGAATAAATGGAATTTTCGATTTTAAACAAAAAAATGGATGTCACCACGAGATTCAGCGTGTATTTTTACATATGTTTCACTATCTAAATTTTAAGTTTAGCAACATTGAGTTTTGTCATGATCTCGAAGGTATAGGGTTCAATATCAGACGAAGAAAGAGAGCTAGGGCAAAACGGACTTCAAATTCGTTCTTTTCTATCAAAACTACATCTACATGTAAATTTTCAACAATCTCATTCAACTCTTTGCTTCCTCATGGCCCGCAAAATGGCCATTTTGGCCCGCTTTCTCGTGCAGTGACAATTGTTAAAATAGCCTAAATTGGCTCATTTGCAGCCGATCCAGGAATTTTTTAAATAATTTCCTATACAAAATTGCTCTGTATAATTAATGAGGGGATAGATGAGAGTCTGAGGGAGGCAACAAACCAGCCCTTTTGCCCAATGTCTACTACCACTACCAGCAAGTCGGGCTTTTGAATGGGTAGGATGACCGCATGATGGGGTCATACGTGTAACAGCTCCGGGCCGACCTGCGGGAGGGGGCTTTACTGAGGCGGAGGGTCGAGGTTTCACAAAGAGGGGGTCCAAAATTTCAAAAAGCTCCAAAACGCATGGATATGTTTTTCAGTAAGGACGCTAAAAATCGCTAATTTGTGCTCAAATACAGTTAAAAACTGCTGTTTTACAGGCGATTTTGGCAATTTTTGTGTCTGAAATTGCAAAAAAATCGTGCTCAAAAAATTACTTCCAGAAAAATCGGAGGGGTCTGAAAAGACGTCTAGGGGTGCCATCCGGAGGGTCTGCGTAAGTCGGGTAGGGGAAGACCCCCCGTTACATGCATGGCTTGTTTGTCAAAATCAGGTAATTCCAAAAAATTGAAGCCGATTTTGAAAAGTTCGAATTCAGATTCGCAACTCAGCTTCAGTTCCGATTCCCTACCCAAAATATGGTTCCGGTCGTTCTAGAATTATCCTTCTGGGCAAATCCACCAAACTAACTGGCTGCAAACCAATAAATTGATGGGCACACCTCCACGTTTCCCGGTTCTCAAACCAATTTTTGCGACCCTATTATTCTATACGATAATAGATGTACCAGGGCTACGTTAATTTTACAAAAATATGCATGCAATACAACTACGCACAGTTTTCAAATAAAACCAAAAAGAAACAATATTATAATTAATTGCTAAGTATATAATATTGAAACAGCTTACTTACCGCCGACAACCACCAGTTTGTACTCGGTCATTGATCGTTTATAGGCGTTTACCAGATTACCACTCCTGAAAGCATGGATATTGAAGTAACTTTAGAGGTCTATAACTCGTGACAAGTACCTGTGCAGAAAATTCCAGATACCAGTCTGTTCACGCTCTAATACTACGGACAGATAGACTTTTTAAGAACAACACTAAGTTATTCCGAGCGCAAACTCCGAAAGTAGCTAGAGACAGATTGAATAGGAACGTTTTAATCTTTATTAACAATTGGGCAAGGCAACAGCTTTAAGAAATAAACAGAAAAAGTTGGAGAGAAACTGCCGACCTGCAGATAAAGAACTGCCCACTGACTGAAAGTTATACAAATTTGTAAAATAAACTAGAAAAAACACTTTTGACAAAACTCTCAGTGGCACTTTTCTGCTGCAAGCCGACAGAAAAAAAGAGTGTACGTACAAGAGATAGAACAAAATTACAAGCTGTAGCTAAAATCACAAAAAGAACAAGAATGTAACTAGACACAGACTAAATTGGCAATTGGCAGACAGTCAAAACAGTTAACAGAAATGCCCGTAACGTCCGAAATTGTCACAAAATCGAACACAGACGACGTCGGCGCCGTCGCTTGCCGGTCTGTTTGCTTTTTTCTTTCTGAAATTATCCCATTTATACTTCTGGCACTTTCAAACGCGCTGCCACCACTAAATTTAGACTTCAGTGGACTGGCAGACTGCCATCCGGTGGCACTGGCTTGTCTGCCTAAGGCTAAATTGAGTGGCTGGCAGCGAGTTTGAAAGTGCCAGAAGTCTAAATGGGCCGTTAACGCCAATGAAGAACGGAGATAAGATAAACTCACGCTTTTCCGAATTTCTCGGACCAGCGTGTAAAAGGCATCGTCAACTCCCATTCGAGTTTTTGCCGACGATTCTAAAATGAAAATTTTTATAACCCTAATAAACTGAGATCTATTCTAAGTGTAATAAAATTCAGTTGATTTGCTAATCTATCTGAATTCCCCGGACGGAAATTCCCAGCCGATTTTGGGCCCTATTTTTTTACAATTTCCGCAACGAACGCGAAAATAGCCAAAATGACCGCTAAAACAACGATTTTTACCTGTGTTCGAGCAAGCTTTAGTTATAGGAAAAGGAGAAAAACGCACCAATAAAAGGAATTCCAAAAGAACGAGACACTTCTTGGACCATTTTTATTTCCATGGAACGTTGGGGCAGGTCGCATTTATTTCCCACCACTGAAATATGCAAACATATACACTCCTCTCTGAACAAACGTAACAAGTGGGTCCGGGTCTGCCCCCGCACACCTCATCCCCCCAAACTGGACTCGACCCCCAAACCACCCCATCTACGCACCTGAACCTGACTTTTGTTCATGGACCCACCCAAAAAAATCGACGCGACCCCCTAAACCGGTAGGTCCACCCCGATATTTTCGAATTTTGACTACACCACCCATTTTTCCGGCCTATCCGGCTATACCCCCTCCGGCTCTCTAAGATCAACAGACCCTTCTCTACTGCAGAGGTAAACCTTGGGCAAGTTTTTTTCGGTACGGACAGACACAAAAGAAAATGGTGCAGTAGACTGTCCACGACAAGAAAGTTGCTGCCAACTATAAATCGAACACGTAACTGGGCCTTGGCCCTAAAAGTGCTGGAAAACAGTGATTTTCAGCTGTAATTAAGTCCAAAGCATACATGGGCCGGGGGGTCCGGGGGGGTTGCCCACCCCCCAAACTTGGGCTCGACCCCCCCCCCCCAAACGACCCCACCCACCCACCTGAAGCCGACTTTTGTTCCTGACCCCAGCCACCAAAATCGCCGCGACCCCCCCAAACCGGCAGGCCCGCCCACCCCCAAATTTTCGGATTTTGACTACCCCCAACCCATTTTTCCGGCCCATGTATGGTCCAAAGTTGCGCTTCTGAGCGGTTTCTATTAACGGGTCACCTTGTCTCTTCCTGCTCTATAGCAGTTGGCTACTCCTAGTCCGAAAGGACAACAACTTACTACAACCGGCGTCGGTAATGATGCGGCGCAAAAAAGAGAAATCACTTACAGACCATAGGAACGTCTTCGGAGTCTTTTACCCTTCTAATCTGCTCTCGATAGGAGGAAATGTTCTCGAACGATTTAGACTCGTTCACAGCAAAGACGATCAGGAATCCCTCACCTGTTCGCATGTACTGGTCGCGCATCGAACTAAAGTAGACTCGCTACAACAGTCAGGCACTTAACGCCCTTTATGGTACCGGTACCGACATCACTGGTACCTAGGCTAGGCTAGTGGTACCATACATACATGCAACAGCTCCGGGCCGACCTGGGGGGAGGGGGTAGAGGGGGTTTTCCTCAGGTGAGGGGTCGAGGGGGGTTTCACCCAGGTGGGGGGTCCCAAATTTCGAAAAGCTCCAAAACGCCTAGAAATGCGTTTTTAGCACGTTTTTTTCAGTAAGGACGCTAAAAATCGCTATTTTAAGCTGCCAAATAGCGTTTTAAAGCAAAAAAAACAAGCAAAAAATGACAAAAAGAGCTTCCAAAAACACCGATTTTTCTTAAATATCAGCAGTGGAAACGCCAAATTCGGTTTCCAAAGGCTTTTCAAGTGAATTTTAGGCTAAAAATTAGTGATTTCTGACCCAGTTTGTTAATACTGGAGCCATTACTAGTACTTGTATTTTTTGGTCGAGGGGAGGGGTCCCTTAACCTGTCTCGGGGGGGGGGCCCGAGGGGGGATTGGACTTTCCAGCAGGGGGTAGCCCCCCAAACCCCCCTAGTACATGTATGGTACCATATATGGTACCCCCACGTTCGACGACTGTGGTGGTACCATATAATAATGGTAACCCTACCCATACATGGGCGGCGGGGGTAAGGTGGAGTTAACCCCCTCCCCTCGCCAACCGACCAATACCAGCCCCATCGGTGGGCATACCCCAGAAAATTTTCCTTTATTTAAGGCAAAATAGGCGTTTTTTGGACTTTTATCCGGGACCCTCCCCCCGACATCTCCAAATATACATGTACTTGGGGGGTTTGGGGGTTACCCCCCTGCTGTAAAGGCCAAACCCCATCCCCCCCCCCCCCCGCGAGACAGGTTAAGGGACCCCCCCCCCCCGACCAAAAAATACAAGTACTAGTAGTGGCTCCAGTATTAACAAACTGGGTCAGAAATCACTAATTTTTAGCCTAAAATTCACTTGAAAAGCCTTTGGAAACCGAATTTGGCGCTTCCACTGCTGATATTTAAGAGAAATCGTTGTTTTTGGGAGCCTTTTTATCGTTTTTTTGCTTGTCCTTAGCTCTAAAACGCTATTCGGCAGCTTAATGGCCCGGTTCACACTACGAAATAAGAAATAAGAAATAGCCACGAAATAAGAGTTGCGCCGTGCTCAACTTTTTTCATCTGAAATAAGAGTTTTCTTTCATTTTAAGCGTATAGCATGTCATAACAATGTCTGAAACGACTGTCTAAGGACGAAACGTGGTCAGAAACCTATAAGCACTGCCTATACACTCACAAACCAAGGTTTTTTCAGCAGTTACCAGCTGTTTTTCATAGAAATTATGCCGTTGAGTAGATTATTGACAAGTTTCAAGGCTTGTTCACTGCTTTTCGGATTGGATATACCCGTTCTTGACTGGGCGACTTGCAGTTGACTGCCTGTGTTCAAAGAACCTACTAAAAATGCGATAAATGCGTACTATCATTTACTGTTTTTGGTGTTCCGCCGGTCTACCTTACCATATAAATCGCTTAGTTTCCAAAAATTGCTAAGACGAAGAGATTTCTGACGCTTACAATACACTGCAGTTGTGCTGATTTATTTGGTAGTGTGAACGCTCCGCTTATTTCTTATTGCAGACGCCTTATTTCTTACTTCTTATTTCGTAGTGTGAACCGGGCTTTACTGAAAAAACGTGCTAAAAACGCATTTCCAGACGTTCTGGAACTTTTTAAAATTTTGGACCGCCCTCTGGACGAAACCCCCGCTCGACCCCCCATCTGAGGAAAACCCCCTACCCCCAGGTCGGCCCGGAGCTGTTGCATGTCTGTCTCCATACCCCCTCCGGATATTTCCGGCCCATGTTTGACCCTACCCATGGATGCCAGTACAATATGGTAAAGGTAGCATAAACGGTGTTAAGTGCCTGACTGTGAAAAGTGCAAAAAGATGGCAGTTTCAAAAGCAAAACACAGTCACACCTATACTCCTCCTGACCGGCGGTATCGAGGATGTCGAGAAGACAAGTCTCGCCATCGATTACCACTTGCTTCCTGTAGCTGTCCTCTATGGTGGGGTCGTATTCTTCAACGAAACTGAACACAGACACGGTCCCCAAAATCTTACAATAGACAGAGCAGACTCACTGGTTCTGAATCAGTTGTATGGTTAATGCGCTCTTGCCGACTCCACCGTCTGAAACGCATAAACAGATGACTCATCGCTTTTGGCAACGCACCTACTATGTATCAGCTGTAAGACGATAAAACCGCAGCTATTTATTAGTCATCAATAATCGGCCTTACCATAAACGTATACATGTCCACCCACCCAACTTAGGCCAGACCCCCCCCCTTCCGATTTTTCTGGCAAGTAATTTTTTGAGCATTTTTTGCAAATTCAGACACAAAATTGCCAAACAGCACTTTTAGCTGTATTTGAGCAAAAATTAGCGATTTTTCATGATTTTCAGACGAGAAATTGTGATTTTTTCGATTTTTGAGCGTTTTTAGTGCCCAACCTCCGCCAAATTTGAGCTCACACCCACAACCCCTTCGGCGGATGACCTGTTATATGTCTGCACAAACGGTTCAGCTGAACTGCCTACCAAGGCAGACTTGACTAGCATTTCGGCTGAGGGTGGTAAACTTACAATGCTGACGGGGGCTGAGGCAATTGTAAGCCAAAAAGTCCGAGTTTTTACTAAAATCAAGCTTGTCTGGATTTGTTTTCGTTTAAATAGCCTAAATTGGCTCATTTGCAGCCGATCCAGGAATTTTTTAAATAATTTCCTATACAAAATTGCTCTGTATAATTAGTGAGGGGATAGCTGAGAGTATGAGGGAGGCAAGAAACCAACCCTTTTGCCCAATGTCTACTACCACTACCAGAAAGACGGCCTACTGAATGGGTAGGATGAGTGTATGATGGGGTTGAAGAGAATATAAGCTAAGAAGTTTGATTTTGGAAAGATTTTTTGGCATTTAAAATAGGCTGAAATAAGCTATTTTGAACTCATTTATACCTATGTACACCTTGGGTCTTGTCTGGGAACATTTTGCGCGTAATTCTATGAAAGTGTGCATGCAGCAGGTTATAGAAGCAGCCATGAACAGTACAAATAATTCAGTAGATATCAGGGTGTTTAAGAGACTAACTTTCATACATGTAACAGCTCCGGGCCGACCTGGGGAGGGGGTTTTCCTGAGGCGGGGGGTCGAGGGGAGTTTCCACCCAGAGGGGGGTCCAAAATTTCAAAACGCTCCAAAACGCCTGGATATGCGTTTTTAGCACATTTTTCAGTAAGGACGCTAAAAATCGCTATTTTATCCTGCCAAATAGCGCTTTAGAGCTAAAAACAAACAAAAAATTACAAAAAGGGCTTCAAAAACACCTTAACCAATCTCGTGAGCATACATGTAACAGGTCATCCGCCGATGGGGGGAGGGGGGGTTGGGGGGTCTGGCGCCGGCCGGGGGGGTCTGAGCCAAAATTTTAGGGGAGGGGGTGGGCACTAAAAAACGCTCAAAAATCGAGAAAAATCGCAATTTTTTGGCTAAAATTCGCCAAAAATCGCTAATTTGGGCTGAAATACAGCTAAAAAGTGCTGTTTTGCAGGCGATTTTGGCAATTTTGTGTGTAAAAGTGTAAAAAATTGCAGAAATTTGCTCGAAAATTTACTTGCCAGGAAAATCTGAGGGGGGGTCGGTGAAATCGGTACGCTACTATTAGGCGATGCCGATTAGGCGATGCCGATTAGGCGACGCCGATTAGGCGATGGTACTATTAGGCGACAAAAAAACATTGATAGATAATAGTACCAATTAGGCGGCCCTTCGGAATCAGTCAAGGGTCAATGTTCAGCTGTAAGCCTACTGTAAATGCGCTATTTTTAACTGTGCACTGTCCTAAGTGGCACTAAAATCATGTCTCGTTTATCTTGTAACTCGTTAACTTATACCTAAACAAGCCACCTGCCCTGACTGTTTCTAACTCAGATTCTGGCATTTGCCCCTATTCTCCAGCCTGCGTGGGTCGTTTGGGGGGTCGAGCCCAAGTTGGGGGGTGGACAAACCCCCGGACCCCCCGCGGCCCATGTATGGGCCTGCCGGTTTGGGAGCCGCGGCGATTTTGATGTGTGGGGTCGGCTTCAGGTGGGTGGGTGGGTGGGGTTGTTTGGGGGGTAGAGCCCAAGTTGGGGTGTGGCTGTGGGCAAACCCCGCCGGGACCCCCCCGCGGCCCATGTATGGCGACATATGCAGAAATGTTTTTTACTCTATTAATGAGTGCTCCGTGAGTTGGAATTTATCCATCCGTGGTGTTGCATTTATTTTTTAAATGAGTCCTTGAAATTGGTTTGCTATTTTGTTACGCTTTGTTTTAATTGCTGTTATGCTGTTTGTATTGTTGTGCTATGTTTTAGTGGTACCCTATGTAGCCATACGGACTTATAGAAAAAAATTATTCCTGCCGCCTAATAGTACCGTCGCCTAATAGTACCGCTAAATCGCCTAATCGGCCTCGCCTAATCGGCCTCGCCTAGTCGGCATCGCCTAATAGTCCTACTTCGCGGTGAAATCGTCTCGGGGGGGGGTCCCCATCTGGGGGGTCTGGCCTAAGTCGGGTGGGGGCAGACCCCCCCTGTTACATGTATGCTCGTGAGGGGTGACGGGAGTAACCCCTAAACCCCCTTGTACATGTATGCTAACTTTTCATATTTTGCTTGCCCTAATAGCGGAATGGCCCAACCAGACCTCTTCAAACTATCAAAACTGATTGGAATCGGGTTTCAGATGATATTGTAAAGGGTATGCATGTGTTAACACAATACTGTTTAACACATGTAACAGGTCATCTGCCGAAGGGGGAGGGGCTATGTCTGGCTTTGGAGATTAGGGTGTCTGGCGCCAACCGGGGGGACTCTGAACCGAAATTCTAGGGAGAGGGTTGGGCGCTAAAAACGATCAAAATCGCGATTTTCATCTAAAAATCGCTAATTTGTGCTCAAATAAAACTAAAAACTGCTGTTTTACAGGCGATTTTGGCAATTTTTGTGTCTAAAAATGTCGTAAAAATTGTGCTCAAAAAATTACTTCCAGAAAAATCGGAGGGGTCAGAAAAAAGTCGTCTCGGGGTGTCATCCGGAGGGTCTGCGTAAGTCGGGCGGGTGGAAGACCCCCGGTTGGTTACATGTATGGTCTGTTTGTTAAAACAGGTAATTCCAAAAAAATTGAAGCCGATTTTGAAAAAATTCGTATTCAGATTCGCAACTCTGGTTCAGTTCCGATTCCGAAGCCAAAAATATGGTTCCGGTCGTTCACTACTGAGAAGTAGAGTAATCCTTCTGGACAAAGCCACCAAACTGGCTGCAAACCACAAATTGATGGCCACACGTCCACGTTTCCCCGTTCTCAAACCAATTTTTGCGACCCGTATTATTATTCTACAATACGATAATAGACGAACCGGAGGATTCATAGATGTAACAGGGCTAGTTAATTTTCCAAAAATATGCATGCAATACAATACAACTACCCACAGTTTTTAAATATATAGGGTAGGCCGGGGTAATTCGGCGCAGGGGGGAATTCGGCACAAAATTTTTCATTGAAATATTGTGCCAGAACGAAAGAAGCTAGCTGAGTGCTTATTGCTTTTTTGTAAAGCTTGTTGTGTGAAGATGTTGTGTGCATAATATTGGCTCTGTAGCTGGAGTCAGTCTTCAGTCACAGGCAATCATTTGGCACTCACTCAAAAAATTCAATTTTCGAAGCTGAATAAACCTAAAACTATAAGAGCTCGGTCAGATTAAAAATCTGCGATTAGGTTGGTTTTATACAAATATCTTTCCGTGAAAATTTCACTGAAATCGGTGCAGGAGTTTTTGAGAACGAGACAGCCCCTTTTGGTGGCAAAATGGCACAAGGGGCATGCAGGTTTTGACATAGATTTTTGACAAAAATTTTGTTCAAAAACGGTTATTTTTGCTTAGTCTATGTATTTTGAGCATCACCATGCTGATTTACACAGTAACCAGTTAATTTACGTTAATTAATTAACTAATTAATAATTTTAATTAATTAATCAAAAATCGTTAATCAACTGCAAATTGCTTATTCTCTTGGTGAGTAAGCCTTTAGCAGTGTTAATAGGATGAAAACATCGATATTTTTTTACACGGAGGCTTGATTTAGCATATTTTTGTGTGTATGCAAATTATGCATTTCTTCAAGCACTGTTACACATACAAAGTAGGTTTTCTGCTTGAAGCAAAAGCTGGAAACCTTCAAACAAGAGCTCCATGAAAGTATAACGCTAGAGCTCTTCCGTTTTCGATTGCCAAGTAGAAAAAACCAACTTCTGTGCGGATTCATATCATCCCAACGTTTAGAAAGCTGTAAAAGCCGCTACAACTGTAGAATGCTGGCAAAAATTGTACTGCAGACTCAGACGAAGTGGATCTAATCGTAGCATTCCTTGAGACGGGGCTGTTAGGCTTCAAAATCAAATTTTCCGCGTTGTGCCGAATTGCACCACCGGTGGGGTAATTCGGCACATGAATAAAATCGAAAAGGAATCGCTCGCCATTCGTTGTAGAATGGTCGGAATAGCTTCAAACCTTTTGCACAGTGTAACTAAGAAAAATTGAAAAATTCCGGACCGAAACTCAGCTCAGGGTAGTGCTGCTAAGTTGGGCCGAGATATTTTTGAAAAACTGAAAATGGTGTGCCGAATTACCCCGGCTTACCCTAAATCCAAAAAGAAACTTATCTACCGTATTCAGCTGACTCTTAAGCCTAAGCCTAAGCCTGAGTCTAAGCAGGGAAGTGATTAATCAATATATATATATAGTGGAGGGACCCCTGAAAGTCAGTTAAGCCTAATATTGAAACAGCTAACTTACCGCCTACAACCACAAGTTTGTACTCGGTCATTGATCGTTTATAGGCGTTTCTCCTTTGCTTATTTCAAAACCACCTTCTGCCTTCAAATTGCTGCTTCTTACTTCGTTTCTTTCTGCATAATAGCAATTGAGATTTGAGATTAGACAGAAAAAAGAAACTTTCTCCAGTTTCCTCACTTCAGCAACTTTTCTTCAGCCGTTCATTCTGTTCTGTTAATCATCGGCGCTAAAAACGCCACCGGCAAAAACCCAGAAAGTTCTTACCAAGCTGTTGTAAAAGGGAACAAAACTTCAGAACAAAATGTTCTAAACGGCGCGTATATAAATCGCCTACCGGAAAAATCAATGCGGTACACACATGCGGTACACTGTGGTACACAATATTTTCGATGTCTGAAATCGCCTACTGGGAATCTGGAAACTTGGAAAGCTGCAATTGCGCAGTAAGGAAAAGAAATACTCAGCGCTAAATTGAAAAGAAGAAATTGTTTGAACCGAATCCATACAAAGTCTTGTTATTCCGTTCAACCAGTGTTGTGCCTAGCTCAATTTTTTTAAGTTCAGTAAGTATTCGCAGTAAGTAAACCTTGATTTTTTGAAACTCGGTAAGTATGTACGAGTAAAGTAAGGAATCGGTAAACTCGATTAATTAGCAAAGGGCCAAAATGAATTCGCTCGAAGGCAACAAAGATGGGCATGAAAGTTGACTTTAAGCACTAACTTTTTGGGTTTGTGTTTCTTCACTCTATAAATTTGAATAATGCAAATAGAATTCTTTGTTGAGGTCACACTTCACACGCATACCTACAGTACATACATGTAATCGAAATTCTATATTAGCTAAGCAAAATCAGTAGCAACAACACTGCATTCAAATTAAACCATTACCTAGCATAAAACAAAGAATTCCGAGCCTGACCTGACGCAGACCTTTTTCTTTCTGGGCCCACCGAAAATAAGGCCGCAACCTCAAATCCTGCCAAGTCATTCATTCATACTGCCAAGTCCCGTCTCCCCACCGTTTTTTGCGTCTGAATGTGTAGTGTAGTGTGTATGCGACGATGAAGAGTTGAAATAGCCGGACGCACACCCGTAATCCGATAAACTTCATCTTGCAGCTCTCGCAGAGATCGCAGGTTTTCATTTTGATAGCCTTCAAGAGCATCACGGACAGCATCACTTGACCAGTCCTATAAAGTCGCACGCAGCTCATTGTATATTATTTTATTAACGTTTGTGAATGACAACTTTCAATTCAAAGCTTTTTGTTTGTAGTAGCTACGTAGCTACTCTGCTACTAATACCTAACCTACCTAACAAAAAAACGGTCAACGGGTTTTATGTATCGCGTAACAACGCTGAGCAATGAAAGCAACCTACCACAGATGCAAAGGCACGGCAACCTTCAGCCATATTTCGTAGAAAGTGGACAGCAAAGTAGCAAACTGCGACGAACTGTTGATGGTTCCGATATGTAAATTATATGCATCCGGTGACTATGGTCCGCCTTCTTCTTGTGCATATTTTCTTGTTTTCCACTTTGTTGGGGCGACGTTTCCATTTTCCGTATTACACATTTTTGCAGCTTTCCAAATTTCCGAATTTTTGGTAGGCGATTTATGTCCGCCCGGTTCTAAACAAGAAAGCGGGCAAACCTAATCTCCACGAGCGGTGCGAGCAGAGCGATGCGAGCCGTACCTCACCGTAACCAAAACCGCGCCGCAACGGTCACGGCGAGCGTCAAATTCAACTCGCTTAAGCACTGGCACCCTGCTTCAAGCCCCATTCAGGCCTGCCTGCCACTCATTACCTCCCATCACTTCTACCATGCAGCCGCTACTCAGTTCGCGCACCATTAGTCTTCAGCGAAGTCCCATCTGAAGAATCGGCCGATCAATTAGTTGTACAAATCAGTGAAACTGACTTCTATCAGATTGCAACGATTTCAAATCTTCAAGATATGATAGTTGTTCAATGTGGTTTTGTGCTAACACTCATCTCTTTTAGGAAACTCCTATTCGCAATTCCGAAATACTATCCCAAGAATCGGCCGATTCGGTTGTGATAATCAATTATCTGACGATTTTTCTACAGTTTGAAACGATTTTAACTCTTGTAGCTGCGGTACCTCTTCGATGCGGTCTGGGCTTTCACTCACACATGTTCTGGCCAAATCCTGATCCGCTAAGCCGATGTACTTACTACCATATCATCCGAAAATCGGGCGATTCGGTTGTGGCAATCAATAAAACTGACGATTTTCCTTCAGATTGCCCATATGCCTCCTATACAGCCTGCCTTGTATTTTTAAGGTGCTTTTGCTTATTGAGCCCTGTGTTTTTCGTGACGCTTTAATTGCGCCCTAAAATCTGCACCCCCTTAAACTTTGCACCCTGTTTTTTGTCAGGATTTTATTTGCCCCGCCTAAAATTCTTATCTCTTAATTTTTCGGTCCGAAATTTTTTGATCCGTGAACTTTTCGTGGTGCTTTACGCGCAAAAAATTCACACAAAAATTTTAGGCGGTAAAAATTTTCTAGAGGGGTTGAAATTCTAGAGGGGGACAAATAAAGCCTTTCCAAAATACAAAGAGGAAAACATTTCCGAACGAAAAAAATTTGGGGTTTAAGAATCGGTGCACGATCTGGACAAAGTGAACGGTATGCCTGGAGACCTGAAGCGGTTTGCCAGTACTGGAGCGGTTTGAATTTGGCGCAAGTTCGGAGCGTTGCGGCGTCCCTGTGGTTACGGTATGGTGCGGCTCGCACGCTCGCACTGCTCGTGCAGATTAGGGTTTGCCAGAAAGCGTTCAAAAATGATTCCCGGCCCATTCCCCCCCCCACCCGGCGCTGCCGCGACGGGTTACTGTAATATTGCTACATGTGAAACAACACAAAGCGCGCGAAGTTTAAACGACTTCGCAGAGAAGTGGTAGTAAAAACACTAAAACAGAACAGCTTAAGAGCCGGTTTTTCTAAGGGTCGACCCTTCCCGGACAAATCTCAACTTCATCTCTCCGATTTGGCTAAAATTTTGTATTTTGGTATAATTTAACCTAAAAAGATGTTTTATCACCTTCCCGGTCGTTTTTGTGAGACTCAATTTTTCGGCCCAACTTCAGATCTCGGTTTATAACTCTGGAACTAGTGAACGTAGAAACTTGCGGATTGCATATTTACAATCACATGAGCGTTCTCTTTCAAACGATACCCCACACGACTGAATTCGAGAGAAAAATTTTTTTCGAACCCCTTCTGGGCCAAATTTGACCCCCCTAAAAGTGCGACTACCGCTATTTTATTTCATAAAAATGTAGCGCTATTTATTCGCTTTTGATAGCACAAAAAAAATCGAGAAAAAAAATGGGCGTCTAATTGAGTTTTTGGGCCTTGAAAGTTGTCAGGTCGAAAATTTGCCCAATATAAAATTGCCTTGTAAAGAGCATATCTGTCGCGGTGGCTCGAGTTAGGCTTTTATTAGTCAACAGCTACGGGCATAACGGCGAGCAAGACTAACACACTGACGGCGCCTATCTGGGCCGGTGGAGACCAATACGTGTGACCCTGCACAGTCCCTACCACAAATTAGAATACAATGGACACTCACACATAAAACCGGTACCTTCTCAATCATACGCATTCGCACACACACGACACCACCCCCCTCTCTGAAAAAAGGAGAGTGCACCGGCAGAATAAAGTGGCATACTACACGCACAACGATAACAGATCATGTATTTTTCGTATACACGTCTTCTACCGGTCTTCTGTTGTGGTGGACGTGGAATGACTGGTGGATTCATTGCGAATCGACTGGCGCCATGGGTACAGTGGCAAATTGGTAGCAATGTTGACAGGAACATGCGCTCTGAAGGCACGCAGAAAGGTTGACCACAATTTGCAAACAGTTCCTCATGTGTGGTGATGTAGCACTAGCAGTGTACAGGATGGATGCTATGTGACACATGTACATGCCGATGTTGTCACAGCTGCACAAGCTGTTGTACCCAAGGTCTGTGCTGGTGACAAGTGATGTGCAGTGGCTTTGCCCCTGAGGCGTAGACATCACTGGCGGTTCAGCTTGCACCATTGATCCACAGACTCGCTGACTTAACTTCTGCCTTTTACGGTGTGATGAAGCGTTTGTCAGATGGGTGGAACCACTTCGGCAGCAGAATTTGACATGGTGGCAGCACTCCATTGACTGACTTGACGTTAGCAGATTGCCAAGTAGAAACACTGCTTGTTGTTGAGCCAGGTTGCAATGATGATGGTTGCTGTTCTGAATCTTGCGTTTCTGACTCACAGCGCTAGTGTTCACATTGCCACTGATTCTTCCTCCGCCGCTGGCCAGTTGCTTCGGCTGTACCTGGCGGTTGACGTGTGGGCAGTCAAGTTTGTGGAACAGGTAGTCAGTGGGTGTAGTCCTCAGGTCAGGAGAAGGTGACTGAGTGAGCGGCTCTAATCCTGACGTGCCTTCCTGACTATCCACAATCAGGTTGTGCTCTGCTGTGCTTGTTCCTTTAGCTGGACTTAGACCCTCAGCAGGAACGCACGTGCACTGAGCAACTCTGGTGAAAATGGACCCAACTGGCTTGCTTGATGCCTCTGCCTGGCAGGTCTGCTTCCTGCAAACGTTCTGGCAGGGGAGGCCGGTCTTGTGGGCAGAAAACCGACCACTGTTGCGTTTCTCCTGGCCATAGTTTCCGCACTTCTTGCCTTGCTTGGCAGTTGACTGCTGCTGGTAGGTGAATGGTTGAAATTCTCCCCACTGCTTCTGCTGGAACATCAGCAGGATTGGTGGTGTCTTGTTTGCACTGACTTGGTACAGCACTACACATGGCTTCCCTTGCTTGGTGCTCTTACTGCATCCAGTGCAGAACCAATGAAGCTGTGATGTCCACATGGGTAGAGGTGCACACGCTGGCACACCCATTGAACTGTTGCACGGTGCAGCGTTCCAAATGGTGTGGTTCCCCAGCTCCCAACGGCTGAGTGATGACCACTGGACATCAACAATGGCACTACTGACAGGAGACAAGGAGTCTTGGAGCGACTTGAACACAGCAGTCTGCACATCCCAGTGTTGGCTCGTCAGCTTGGCTGTGCTGGTTGCAGCCTTCAAACTGCTCATCAATGTCGATCTGCTCCCTTGTTGTAAATGTGACTCCGTTCTTCCACTGAACCAAGTGATGATAGTGTAGAGAGGTGATGACTCAGTCCTCCCAACAGACCGAGTGATGACAGAGTGAAGACGTGGTGACTCAGTCCTTCCATCAGACCGAGTGATGACAGTGTGAAGCCTGTTGAGAAACTGCAGTGTTACATGCATGGGAATCCTTGATTCCTGCTCCAACCAGCTCAGGCTTGTAGCACGTTTTCTTCTCCTGTGCGACAAGGTTGACTGTTTGAAGCTGCAGCTAACTTGGAGTCCATTCCAAGCCAAGTGGGGCTGTGATGAAGCTGAGCTTCTGCTGGTGGAGAATTCCTCTTGGCTGTCACTCACCATCTGACCATCCCTCACTGGTAGTTTGTGCAGAACACTAGACCTGGTCTGATGGAACTGCACACCAATGTTACTGCAGCTGACCTGTAGCCCTGGACTGGGCTGTTTGCTTGCACTACACTTGGCCAGCTTGTTGCGTTGATCACCAAGTAGACAATCTACAGGCATGAGCTGCTCATCAGTGCCCTGTACCAGTAGTGCATTCGCACACACTGTACTCACTGGACTTGTAGGTGATCGGAAACACATGTTCTGGTTTTGGTGCAGGTTTGACATGTACTTCTGTACCATAACTGACGCTTTCTCTGGTACAGGCTCACTTGTTGGTGGCGTTTGACTAGCCACGCCTGTCTTAGCATACCATTGCAGCACAACTGACTCGATTTTTGTGGAACCTGACTGTCCAGCTAACAGTTGTCTGCTGTCACCTTCTGGCCTGGCCACAGCCTGGTGCACGGTATGGTGGCTGGTGTGCACGCTTAGCACACACACGTTAAAGTATAACTCAACACAGAGCATATCACATATCACATTATCACGGTTGCCGGCTTCTGTTGGGCCCCTTGTGCGCATGGGTTGCCCATAGCTCTGGTGAGGCTTGACCGATGACCGTGAGAACTGCACCCATCTCACGGCCGGCTGACGTTGCGGTTGGTGGCGGGTTGTTGTGGTACAAGTCGTGCCCACAGCACTATCTGTGACCACAGTTCCATTGACGCGCGGTGCACTGCAGGAGTTGCTGACCGGAACGGAAATGCCACTGACCTGGTAGCTGGCTGGCCCCTGTGTGTGTAGGGCCGGTGACTGGCAAGTGCTGGCAGTGTAGAATGGTCTACACAGTCTGCTAGTTGGTATGTACAGTAGCCGACACACCCCATTGGCTGGCAACAGTTCAGTCAACACGATGTACAGTAGATACAGGCTTGGGTGGAACACGGCGACGGGAAAAAGGTTGGTGTTCGGAGTCTTCGCCGCGACCCCTGGCCACCCTGTCGCTAGTGCCGGAGCTCCTTCGGCACCCAAGCAGAGCCCGCCAGGATCACGGTTTGGACAGCCCCCAGCCTCCCACACCCCTGGACCCTGATGAGTCTTCTGGAAGAATGTAGGGGATGTAAGTCGCCGCCACCCAGCCGTTATGGACACCATACTAGGCGCTACAAGCCTGCCCAGTTGCAAAGTAGATGTACAGTACTTACAGACAGATGGGTGTTGACACAGAACCCTGGTGTCCAATGATGACTGAATGGGGTTGCAGACAGAATGAAGCACGTTGCAGAGCTGACCGATACAGTAGGCATGGCAGGGAAATACCTGCCTGTTGGCATCAAAGGTGTTGCAGTAGACCGTAGAGTGACCGTTTGGCAGTTGCGGCAGTGAAGAGATGCCCAGGTGTGGCAGTCCCGGCACATCAGCTTGCGAATCAGATGTCTTGAGCTGCGTGGGGTGGTCGACCGACAATGAGCCTGCGACTGGGGCGGCTGCATAGGAACCGCGCTGCATAGGAGCCTGCGACTGGGGCGGCTGCATAGGATCTTTCTGCTGCTACTGAGGCGAGCGGTCGGTTGTTGAATTCTCGCTTGTGTCATTAAGACTCTTTTCTGCAATTTCTACACTGCTGTTTCATTGTTCTATGGCCGATTTTGTTTGGAGAAGCTGGCAGAAGCAGCTCGCACTGCATATACGATTGATTCTGCTCTGTTTCGCCTTTGCCTCATGTTCAGCTTCTCCTGACCATACGAGATTTCTGACGTTGGTCTGGACAGTCTCTGTGCTGCCATTTCGATCTTCTGTTCGTCAGTCCTTGCTCACTGGCGCAATGACTGATGCATTTTACGACGATCAAGCGAGCCTGAATCTGGGAATTTCTACGCCAGTACCGTATGAACAGAACTTGCTGATTATTTCCGCCAACATTAATGGTCTGAGAAGCAAATTTGACAATGTCTGTGCATCAATTTCAACATATTTCCCCATTGTCTTCGCAGCCCAAGAGACGAAAATCGACAAATCGATAACTGATCGTGAATTTTACGTGCCTGACTACCAACTCTTTCGTCGAGACCGCACTGCCGCTGGTGGTGGGGTTGCTGTCTGGGCCCGTAAAGACGCCAATCCCCGACAAGTTGCCAGACGCACACCTCCTGGCTTGGAGGTAGTTGCCGTTGAGTTGTCGTCACGAAAGGGGTCCGTCATAATTGCCTCAGTCTACAGACCGCCGGCTCAGAATTGCTCTGACTTTTTGGACTTACTTGCCGAGTTTATTGTGGATCTGGGCCCCCAGCGACAGAGACTGGTTATTGCCGGTGACACAAATATTGACGTGAGTAAAGCTGCGAGTCAGGCAGCGGTGGACTATTTAGACTTTTGCACTGTTTACGAGCTGCGCCAACTTATTGATGCACCAACTCATGTACGACCCCCGAGACCGGGAGCTGCCGGCTCGGCTACCACCATAGACCATCTCCTAGTTCCAACCAGCTGGCCAAACATCACCTGTGGCCTCGCCGCCAGTTTCGAAAACTATCATCGAACGGTTTGGGCCCATGTGCCATTTATGGGTAACAGAACTGTGCCTGTGGTGAAAACTGTGTGGGTGTGGAGTGGAGCAGACTGGGATGGCTACAGGCACTCTTTGTCTGATAGTCATCTAGAGCAAACTGTGGCCAGAGCACAATCGGTGGATGAGGCAGCACGGAAGCTCCAAGCATCTGTTCTAGATGCCGCCACTGCTCACGTGCCAAGAAAGACTATCAAGATCCGCCCTGGCAAGCCGTGGCTGCGTAAGCCACTGCTGCAACTTATTAGACGGAAAGACTGTGCTGCAAGGAAATCTCATGCAGCGCCAGGTGATGTGAGGCTAGCCAGAATTGCCCGTCGGCTGAAGAAGAGGGTAGAGAAGGCAGTGCGCACTGCCAAATGCAATTATTACTCTCAACTCTTCTCTGACTGTCGCGATGCCAAAAGTTTTTGGGAGAACATTCGGGCATTGACCAAGGGTCCGAGACAGCCAATGCCAGTACTGACAGCTGCAGACGGTTCAGTGCTCTCAGACTCTGCAGCGAAAGCAAATGCCTTGGCCGACTACTATGACTCCAAATTCAACCGTTTGGATGGGCCTGCACCTGTTTCTGAACCACCTAACCAACTGGAGCCTGAGTGGCAGTGCGAGGCCGAGTTTGTCTATGGCCACCTGTCCTCTCTCAATGCCAGCAAGGCGTCAGGGGTGGACGGAATCCCTGGGCGCCTCATCAAAGAGGGGGCTGCTGAGCTCGCTCTCCCACTTGCCATGCTGATCAAGCAGTGCCTTGCCTTCAGTCAGTTTCCAATGTGCTGGAAAACTGCTATTACTGTGCCAATTCCAAAGTGCTCCTCTCCACGTGTCCCGGGCGATTTCCGCCCAATCAGTTTGTTGCCAATTCTCTCCAAAGTGGCAGAGCGTCACTTGTTATCTCTGCTGCTGCCTTATTTGCACTTGTCAAACTATCAGTTCGGGTTCTGTGCGGGTCGGTCGACCGAGGACGCTTTGGCAGTGTTCGAGAAGGCAGTGTGCGATGGGTT
>JASANB010002205.1:0-38205 GCA_030248155.1 Sabatieria punctata
GCTGATGTGTTTGGGTCTTGTGTGTATGCTGTCGGCCGGACGCGTCTGTATGTGTAATTGCCGCGCCAGTTTCATGTGTGCTTTGTGTCTGTTGGCGCCAACCAGGTCAAGTGGCTGGGAACGGATGTGGCAGCGAACAAAGAGACAAAGAAAGCCAGGCCGAGCGCATACCGAGCTGCACCTACACTATTCACTCTTCTCTCCCGTGTACGCTGGTGTGCGGTCGGTCCCAATTGCTCTCTCTACAGAGTGTGTATAATGAGTCTGTCCGGCCGAATTTGTTGTAGCCGTTAGTATGGGTAAAGACTGTGTGCTAGCTTGAAGAGACACCGCATCCGCGCAGCCAACTAGTACAGCAGCAAGCCATACAACGAAGAGGACAACAAATCTACCAACCAACAGACAGATTTATCAGTGGCGACGACGGTTTGGATCGAAACCAACGCGAGCCAGCCACTACCGACGAGGAGCGGAGCGACTCTCAGCTATCGATGACGGTGATAGTGTACCAGCCGGTACATATCGCCGCCTAGTACTACGCTGTAACTACTCACGACTGTCCAGGGTCGTTGAGCCGTTGCTGTTTTCTACGTTCCGGTGCGCGGCCTACCTACTTCCTCCCTGCTGGAGGAGGAGACGTCTGCCCGCGCTTACTTCATTCCTGCCGGAGGAGGAGACGCCTGCATCAGCTGTACGTGTGGCAGTGCCGGTCTTTCTTCTACGACCTGCCTACACACGTTACCGCCAAATCGTGTCTACTCATGCCTGCCGGAGGAGGATTCGCAGCGTTAGCGCCGGTGTCAAACGCACCGACGCCGGCTAAGTGCGTACCATGCCGGTTCTCTTCGAAACAACAACGACAGCTACGTACATGGCACAGCAGGCAACCAAGCTGTACCTGCCTGCGCCAGACCGCTACTGGGCACGACCGGGCGAGTCGCCTGTGTTGTCATGGCCTTTGTGGGAGAGGCTCTTCACTTCTTTCGTTGGAGGTGTCAACGCCACCCGCCCTGCTGACGGCAAGCTCACCGATCAGGAGAAGAAGGAGTTTCTCGTGTCCTACATCGGTGCGGCGGCATTGTCGCAACTGGCTAGCCAGCGGGAGTTCAGCAACCCGGCTACTCCCTACGCAGACCTGCTAGCGGCGGCCAGACGTGTTTTTCACCGCCCTACCAACGTGGTCAGAGCTCACTTCGACTTTCTGCAACGATCACAACATTCCGGAGAGCCTGTCGCTGACTACCTCCGGGAATTGCGGCTGCTAATCCAGCAGTGCAGTTTCCCGGTCAACGAAGGCGTGATCACCGAAGCAGACCTGACCGAATACCTGTTGGCCATACAGTTGGTCAAAGGTATGAGTTGCCGCGAGACGCAGGAGAAGTTATTGGCTGAGAGACAAGTCAACCTCGATCGGTTCGCTGAAATCGCACAAGCGGACGAGACGGCGCGCCAGGATGCTGCCAAACTGACGGGAAGTCGACCTGCGCAGATCGGGGCGGCCAGTCAACAATGGACTCAACGTTCCAGTAAGAAGGTGCAGCGAGGGGGCAAGCCGCCTGCCTCTGCGCCTAACAAGGACCACAAACCACCAGCGGAGAAGAAGTCAACTGCAGCAGACACCTGCACGGCTTGTGGCAGACGTGGCCACAGAGCCAAAGCCGAATCGTGTCCAGCGAAAGGACAGCAGTGCCACAATTGCGGCAAAGTGGGCCACTTTGCGCAAAAGTGCCGATCGGGCCCACCCTACCAGAGGAATCGAGCCATTCGCGTGAGGACGTCACCAGAGGAGGACAAGCCTCAGTCAGAAGTCTACAGCATTCGGTACACTGTCAGGTGTTGCTCACACCAGACAAGGGCCAATCGGGCCATGTACTTCAGCCATGTAGTAAAGCTGGATACATGGCCAGAGAGTCAAAGCTGGAATAGCCACGATCATCGCAGTCAGTTGTCTGTCATATCTTTCAAAAGTCGATGCTTGTTCGGACACAATGACATTAAGTGCACAAAGATCTGAATGTGCAGTCACAAAATCAGGAGAACTGTCATGTGTTTTGACTCAAGTAACAAGGATGTCGCTAGTTCCAGCTGGTCAAGATAGTTGTTTGCTGATTCGCAGTCCAAGTGGAGAACCTATCGGTACACTAGCCATTCAAGTGGATCACATCAGCCTGGTCTGTGAAGTAGTAAAAATCTATATTTTACAAGAAGCTATAGAATGAATGTGGCATCAGTGAAACGGTGTCCGACAGTAGGTAGCTGCTCAGGTTCTACCTGTGAAGAAGTGACAGAAAACACAATTATCAAAGAGTTGCCAGACAAAGCCAACAAGGCACCAGGATTCAGCTACTGCACAGAAAGCTGCGGTTGCTGGGGATGCAACTGTTTTGCGTGTGCTTCAGGATGTTTGTTCTACAGAACGTACGCTGTACCAACAAGTGATACAGTATTTGAAGCTTTCAAGTGTCCAGCATGGACGTACCAGATTGAAGCAACAGCGAGAATTCACCTACAAGGCGAGCTGAAGCAACATAAACTGGTCATCAAACCTGGTGTAAAATGAGAAGTCGAAGACATCAAAATTTCATTGATTTCGGTTACTAATCCACCCCTACCGATCCTTGGAACATCGTTCCTGACTGATGGCACCCGGACAGTCCTTATTTCTGGATCGCCTGCTGGACAACCAATTGCTGGAACAATTGGTGGCTTTCAATGCAAAAACCGCATCAATGCCCAGAAGTTCGATTGTCATTTGGCCAAAGACATGTGCAAATGTAACCCACAACAGGAGAAAGTTTCTTGTACATGCAATGACCTCTCTCTGGAAGAACTGTTTAAGAAGCAAGAAATCCTTGTTCCATTACAGCACCAGTCCTTCTCCATCTCAGGAACAGGCACACAGATTCAAGCTGAGTACCACAACGTAGCAGCGCTGGAATTGCAAGTCAGCTTAGAAGGTTTCAAACTTGCATCAAAAATCGACAAGAACCAATGTGAAATAACGCCGTTCAGCTTTGGCGGTTGCTGCAATTGTTTAACTGGCGCGAAGCTTACGTTCAGATGCAAAACAGACCATGGAGAAGCACTTGCACATGTGCAATGCGGTACTGCTTCCTTTTCCACCATCTGCACTCCAAAGGGAATTGAAGCTACAGCAACAATGAACTTTGATCGAGCAATAGTTAAGGAAACATGCCAAGTTAACTGTCCCACAAAAGTGACAAAGTTTGACATTGACGCCAACCTGGTTTTTATCAACAAAGAGATGATTGGAAACATATCAAACGTAATCGCTGAACAAGCTGCTGTACGAAACAGTGGCAGCACATTCGACATTGGCTTCCTATCTAGCCTGCTCTCTGGACACTGGTTAATCGGTGTCGGCATTGCTATTGCACTTATTATTATTCTATTAATTACTGTGCCCCTGCTTCCTATACTTCTGCAATATTTGCTTTCCTTAACAAAGCTATACTGCTCTAAATTTAACAAGTGTTTGCCTTTTACGCGCAATGTTGCCAATCGGTTTAGAAAGAAGCATCTTTAACTCTTTGCTTGGGGAGGTGTTGCTATTGTGCGTTATGATTTGTAAAAATCCTTTGTAGGCGTAAGATTGTGATTTATATAACCTTTTGTACTGTTGTTATTTGTCTGTCTGGCTAGCCTTTTCGTGATTCAAGGTTTATTAGTCACCTGCAATTGCTTTTAAGTGCTGCACAACGGTTGCTTTCGTACTTGCCTATAAATAAATAGAAAAGGCCTCGCAACAGAAATCGTTAATTTATAATTAATTATTAAACACATTAATTTCTGTCTGGGATCGGTTCCTGATCCCCCCAGCTACACCTGATCCCCACTAACTACAAACTGAAAAGCCAGAAAGTTTGGACTACTAACTAACCACTAACACAAACTGAAAAGCCAGAAAGGTTGGACTACCAACCACTAACTACAAACTGAAAAGCCAGAAAGCTTGGACTACTAACCACTAACTACAAACTGAAAAGCCAGAAAGGTTGGACTACCAACCACTATCTACAAACTGAAAAGCCAGAAAGCTTGGACTACTAACCACTAACTACAAACTGAAAAGCCAGAAAGCTTGGACTACTAACCACTAACTACAAACTGAAAAGCCTGAAAGGTTGGACTACTAACCACTAACTACAAACTGAAAAGCCAGAAAGCTAGGACTAATAACCACTAACTACAAACTGAAAAGCCAGAAAGCTTGGACTACTAAGCACTAACTACAAACTGAAAAGCCTGAATGGTTGGACTACTAACCACTAACTACAAACTGAAAATCCAGAAAGCTTGGACTACTAACCACTAACTACAAACTGAAAAGCCAGAAAGCTTGGACTACTAACCACTAACTACAAACTGAAAAGCCAGAAAGCTTGGACTACTAACCACTAACTACAAACTGAAAAGCCTGAAAGGTTGGACTACTAACCACTAACTACAAACTGAAAAGCCAGAAAGCTTGGACTACTAACCACTAACTACAAACTGAAAAGCCAGAAAGCTTGGACTACTAACCACTAACCGCAAACTGAAAAGCCTGAAAGGTTGGACTACTATAACCACTAACTACAAACTGAAAGGCCAGAAAGCTTGGACTATTAACCAATAACTACAAACTGAAAAGCCAGAAAGCTTGGACTACTACCACTAACTACAAACTGAAAAGCCAGAAAGCTTGGACTACTAACCACTAACTACAAACTGAAAAGCCAGAAAGCTTGGACTACTAACCACTAACCAGTGTGGTGCACTTTTTATCTAGGTAACTAGGTAGCTAGGTATACCTAGTATTACCTAAAGTCTGTTCAAAAATCTTTGGCGCTGGGTACATCCGGCAGTGTCCCGATTTTATGCGTGGTGTGAACCCCATACATGTATATATGGATCTGTTCCTCTCATCAACGAGACTACTATACTGTTCTCGAAATTTGCATATTGAACTTTAGTTAGAAGCAAGAGGCCTGACAAAAAAATCGACTTTTTTGGCAAAGCGCCAATTTTTGTGCCGATACCAGATTCGCATTCCCCAATCTTCAGGCATCTCGAAAATACTACCATATATGGGTCTACGATCAACCCTACCAAAGTTACACTCGATTTTCTAACGCCGACAAGCGGTCAAATTTTTGCTCTCCTATAGTTAAGCACAAAAATTCATTCCGGATCGAACACATGGGGGTTTCTTTCCTCCAACCAATTTCAGCTCCACGGTTCTATATTATTTCGGACATGCTGAATCCAGCGGTCACATTGGATTTGCTCTACGGCTTTGATTTTTGCTAGAAATTTGACCTCGAAGTTAGGGTGTCCACCTAAATTTCAGAAAGGCATAGCCCAACATATCTTATGTAGCCCTGGTCAAAACCCCATACATGTATATATGGATCTGTTCCTCTCATCAATGAGATTACTGTACTGTTCTTGAAATTTGCATATTATACTTTGCTTAGAAGAAAGGGGCCTGACAAAAAAATCGACCTTTTTGGCAAAGCGCCAATGTTTGTGCCGATACCAGATTCACATTCCCCAACCATCAGGCATCTCGAAAATACTACCATATATGGGTCTACGATCAACCCTACCAAAGTTACACTTGATTTTCTAATGCCGACATGACAACAACACTTTTTTGAAATTTAGGTGGACACCCTAACTTCGAGGTCAAATTTCTAGCAAAAATCAAAGCCGTAGAGCAAATCCAATGTGACCGCTGGGTTCAGCATGTCCGAAATAATATAGAACCGTGGAGCTGAAATTGGTTGGAGGAAAAAAACCCCCATGTGTTCGATCCTGAATGAATTTTTGTGCTTAACTATAGGAGAGCAAAAATTTGACCGCTTGTCGGCGTTAGAAAATCGAGTGTAACTTTGGTAGGGTTGATCGTAGACCCATATATGGTAGTATTTTCGAGATGCCTGAAGGTGGGGGAATGCGAATCTGGTATCGGCACAAAAATTGGCGCTTTGCCAAAAAAGTCGATTTTTTTGTCAGGCCTCTTGCTTCTAAGCAAAGTATAATATGCAAATTTCGAGAACAGTATAGTAGTTTCGTTGATGAGAGGAACAGATCCATATATACATGTATGGGTTTTGACCAGGGCCACACAAGATTCGTTGGGCTATGTCTTTCTGAAATTCCGGTGGACACCCTAACTTCGAGGTCAAATTTCTGGCAAAAATCAAAGCCGTAGAGCAAAACCAATGTGACCGCTGGATTCAGCATGTCCGAAATAATATAGAACCGTGGAGCTGAAATTGGTTGGAGGAAAAAAACCCCCATGTGTTCGATCCTGAATGAATTTTTGTGCTTAACTATGGGAGAGCAAAAATTTGACCGCCTGTCGGCGTTAGAAAATCGAGTGTAACTTTGGTAGGGTTGATCGTAGACCCATATATGGTAGTATTTTCGAGATGCCTGAAGGTGGGGGAATGCGAATCTGGTATCGGCACAAAAATCTTTCCCCGCCCGCGCTTTGCCTAAAAAGTCGATTTTTTTTGTCAGGCCTCTTGCTCGTAACTAAAGTTCAATATGCAAATTTCGAGAACAGTATAGTAGTATCGTTGATGAGAGGAACAGATCCATATATACATGTATGGGGTTCACACCACGCATAAATTCGGAACACTGCTGGATGTACCCAGCGCCAAAGATTTTTGAACAGACTTTAGTTAATATTCGGGGAAAGTACCTAGATTTACTTTACCTAGTTGCTGGTTACTCCATTTTACCTAGTTTTACTTTACCTAGTTTTAAATCCACATAACCAGGTACTTCTAGGTAAAACAAGTTTACCTAGTTTGATATTTTCAGTTTTACGTTGCTTTTTCAGTCAGCAAACCTTCAAATTTCCGGCTTTCCCACAATTACAGTAGCCCAGAGAATGAATTTCTGACTTACCGTATAGTGCTGTTTATAGTACCCCCCTATTTATAGTACCCGGGGTACTATAAACGGCACTTAGTGCCATATATAGTACCCGGGGTACTATAAATGGAGACAGATTTTCATTCTGAAATGAGCTGTTATAAATACAAAACGTGCGAAAAATACAGTATTTTTGCTGGTAAACCTTGTTTGTATGAAGAAAAACAATAGATAATGCAGTCATAGAGGTGCTGATGTATGTACATAACCTATATTTTTTACATCAAATCGGTAATTTGAGCAAAGAACTTCACATACTATTGTTAGTTTCTTATAGAGCAGATTTCGTATGTGCCATATATAGTACCCGGGTACTATAAATGGATTCAATTTTATTTTCGCAAAACCCTAAGTACCATATATAGTACCCGGGTACTATAAACAGCACTATACGGTATTTGTTCAATAAAATACAAATATTTACTTAAAATGTGTCAAATTTCGTAAATTTCAACTCCAATAACTTCATCATTGTCCTATTGAACCAAAAATAATATTTTGACTTGATTTCGAGCGTTTTGGGTTTACGTTTACCTAGTATTACCTAGTTTTTCTGGGCTTTACCTAGTATTACTTTACCTAGTTTCTTAGCTCACAACTTTACCTAGTATTACTTTACCTAGTTTTTAGGTGACAACTTTACCTAGTATTACTTTACCTAGTTTCAAATTTTCAAAACGCACCACACTGCCACTAACTACAAACTGAAAAGCCTGAAAGGTTGGACTACTATAACCACTCAACTACAAACTTAAAGGCCAGAATGCTTGGAATACTAACAAATGACTACACACTGAAAATCCAGATATCTTGGACTAATAACCACTAACTACAAACTGAAAAGCCATAAAGCTTGAACTACTAACCACTAACTACAAACTGAAAAGCCAGAAAGCTTGGACTACTAACAACTAACTACAAACTGAAAAGCCAGAAAAGCTTGGACTACTAACCACTAACTACAAACTGAAAAGCCAGAAAGCTGGACTACTAACCACTAACTACAAACTGAAAAGCCAGAAAAAGCTTGAACTACTAACAACTAACTACAAACTGAAAAGCCAGAAAGCTTGGACTACTAACCACTAACTACAAACTGAAAAGCCTGAAAGGTTGGACTACCAACCACTAACTACAAACTGAAAAGCCAGAAAGCTTGGACTACTAACCACTAACTACAAACTGAAAAGCCAGAAAGCTTGGACTACTAACCACTAACTACAAACTGAAAAGCCTGAAAGGTTGGACTACTAACCACTAACTACAAACTGAAAAGCCAGAAAGCTTGGACTACTAACCACTAACTACAAACTGAAAAGCCAGAAAGCTTGGACTACTAACCACTAACTACAAACTGAAAAGCCTGAAAGGTTGGACTACTAACCACTAACTACAAACTGAAAAGCCAGAAAGCTTGGACTACTAACCACTAACTACAAACTGAAAAGCCAGAAAGCTTGGACTACTAACCACTAACTAAAGCCCATGTGCGCAAAGCTTGTAATCTCTGAGCGCCACTCTGTCTTTGATCATTTGGTGGGCCATCATGGTTTATTATCTCAACGCGAAAGATAAGGCCACGTAAACTACGGTAAGCTACGTAAACTACGCCGCCGATCTTACGCAGCGCTCAATGCTGGAGAGAAAAATAAAGACAAAAAAGAAAAATCTTTTTTATCTGATTCAATCAGAGGAATCGAGCCGGTTGAGGAAGGAATTATTGCATTCGCATAATACACACAGTCAAAAAGTCATTTTGTGCGTGGAAAGCTGGCTAACAACTCTTCTTTTTATTATTTTTATTCGTTTCTTCACTTCGGTCGGCGCCAGCACTGCAGAGTGGGAGAGAGAGAAAGGAGTGGTTAGGGAATAAGAGCAGCTAAGCTTCAATGGATTCCTAAGGTAATACGTCGCCTTCCTAAAATACCTATTCTACTTGTTCTTTTGCATTTTTTTATGTTTGCTATCTTCGTCGTTTATTTTTTTCCTCCGAAAAACAATGGCGGAAAATAGGGCGGCTGTTCTTAATTTCACGAAGACCGGCCCAGAGCGTGTTTGATATTGTAGCTCATGTTTTGTCAATTTGAAATGGATTTAGATTCAAACGGAGCTGTTTTCAGAGATTACAAGCTTATGTAGAATACGCTTTACAAACTGAAAAGCCAGAAAGCTTGGACTACTAACCACTAACTACAAACTGAAAAGCCTGAAAGGTTGGACTACTAACCACTAACCACAAACTGAAAAAGCCAGAAAGCTGGACTACCAACCTACTAACTACAAACTGAAAAGCCAGAAAGCTTGGACTAACAACCACTAACCGCAAACTGAAAAGCCTGAAAGGTTGGACTACTAACCACTAACTACAAACTGAAAAGCCAGAAAGCTTGGACTACTAACCACTAACGCAGTCGAACTGAAAGCCTGAAAGGTTGGACTACTATAACCACTAACTACAAACTGAAAGGCCAGAAAGCTTGAACTATTAACCAATAACTACAAACTGAAAAGCCAGAAAGCTTGGACTACTACCACTAAATACAAATAGAAAAGCCAGAAAGCATGGACTACTACCACTAACTACAAACTGAAAAGCCAGAAAGCTTGGACTACTAACCACTAACTACAAACTGAAAAGCCAGAAAGCTTGAACTACTAACCACTAACTACAAACTGAAAAGCCAGAAAGCTTGGACTACTAACAACTAACTACAAACTGAAAAGCCAGAAAGCTTGGACTACTAACCCCTACCAAACTACTAACCACTAACTACAAACTGAAAATCCCGACAGGTTTGACTACCTACCTCTACCTACAAACTGACAAGCCAGAAAGCTTGGTCTACTTACCACTAACTACAAACTGAAAAGCCAGAAAGCTTGGACTACTAACCACTAACTACAAACTGAAAAGCCTGAAAGGTTGGACTACTAACCACTAACTACAAACTGAAAAGCCAGAAAGCTTGGACTACTAACCACGAACTACAAACTGAAAAGCCAGAAAGCTTGGACTACTAACCACGAACTACAAACTGAAAAGCCAGAAAGCTTGGACTACTAACCACTAACTACAAACTGAAAAGCCAGAAAGCTTGGACTACTAACCACTAACTACAAACTGAAAAGCCTGAAAGGTTGGACTACTAACCACTAACTACAAACTGAAAAGCCAGAAAGCTTGGACTACTAACCACTAACTACAAACTGAAAAGCCAGAAAGCTTGGACTACTAACCACTAACCGCAAACTGAAAAGCCTGAAAGGTTGGACTACTAACCACTAACTACAAACTGAAAAGCCAGAAAGCTTGGACTACTAACCACTAACCGCAAACTGAAAAGCCTGAAAGGTTGGACTACTATAACCACTAACTACAAACTGAAAGGCCAGAAAGCTTGAACTATTAACCAATAACTACAAACTGAAAAGCCAGAAAGCTTGGACTACTACCACTAACTACAAAGTGAAAAGCCAGAAAGCTTGGACTACTACCACTAACTACAAACTGAAAAGCCAGAAAGCTTGGACTACTAACCACTAATTACAAACTGAAAAGCCAGAAAGCTTGGACTACTACCACTAACTACAAACTGAAAAGCCAGAAAGCTTGGACTACTAACCACTAACTACAAACTGAAAAGCCAGAAAGCTTGAACTACTAACCACTAACTACAAACTGAAAAGCCAGAAAGCTTGGACTACTAACCACTAACTACAAACTGAAAAGCCAGAAAGCTTGGACTACTAACCACTAACTACAAACTGAAAAGCCTGAAAGCTCCCCTAGGGGTACTTTTATGTTTTTAAAACAGGCCCTCCAGAGCGTGCCCAATACTAATCCGTCCCCCTAGGGGTATTTTTATGTTTTTAAAATAGGCCCTCCAGAGGGTGCCTACATGTATACTGATGCGTCGCCTTAGGGGTATTTTTATATTTGAAAAACAGGCCCTCCGGAGCGTGCCTATACTGATGCGCCCCTCTAGGGGTACTTTTATATTTGGAAAACAGGCCCTCCAGAGTGTGCCTATACTGATGCGTCTCTAGGCGTTCTTTTATACTTGGTAAAACAGGCCCCCCGGGGCGTTTCCTATGCTGATGTAGCGATCATTAGACTCGTCAGGCGATGGGCTTCCAAATCATATATGACATGACCATTTTGGACGATTTTGAAATTTTGGAATTTTGCCAAAAAATTAATCTATAATCGATATTTATCGATAGAAATCGTTAATTTATAATTAATTATTAAACACATTAATTTCTGTCTGGGATCGGTTCCTGATTCCCCCCCCCCCCCAGCTACCCCTGATCCCCACTAACTACAACCTGTAAAGCCAGAAAGTTTGGACTCCTAACTAACCACCAACACAAACTGAAAAGCCAGAAAGCTTGGACTACTAACCGCTAACTACCTACAAACTGAAAAGCCAGAAAGCTTGGACTACTAACCACTAACTACAAACTGAAAAGCCTGAAAGCTTGGACTACTAACAACTAACTACAAACTGAAAAGCCTGAAAGGTTGGAATACTAACCACTAACTACAAACTGAAAAGCCTGAAAGGTTGGACTACTAACCACTAACTACAAACTGAAAAGCCAGAAAGCTTGGACTACTAACCACTAACTACAAACTGAAAAGCCAGAAAGCTTGGACTACTAACCACTAACTACAAACTGAAAAGCCAGAAAGCTTGGACTACTAACCACTAACTACAAACTGAAAAGCCAGAAAGCTTGGACTACTAACCACTAACTACAAACTGAAAAGCCAGAAAGCTTGGACTACTAACCACTAACTACAAACTGAAAAGCCAGAATGCTTGGACTACTAACAACTAACTACAAACTGAAAAGCCAGAAAGCTTGGACTACTAACAACTAACTACAAACTGAAAAGCCAGAAAGCTTGGACTACTAACAACTAACTACAAACTGAAAAGCCAGAAAGCTTGGACTACTAACCACTAACTACAAACTGAAAAGCCAGAATGCTTGGACTACTAACAACTAACTACAAACTGAAAAGCCAGAAAGCTTGGACTACTAACAACTAACTACAAACTGAAAAGCCAGAAAGCTTGGACTACTAACAACTAACTACAAACTGAAAAGCCAGAAAGCTTGGACTACTAACCACTAACTACAAACTGAAAAGCCAGAAAGCTTGGACTACTAACAACTAACTACAAACTGAAAAGCCAGAAAGCTTGGACTACTAACAACTAACTACAAACTGAAAAGCCAGAAAGCTTGGACTACTAACAACTAACTACAAACTGAAAAGCCAGAAAGCTTGGACTACTAACCACTAACTACAAACTGAAAAGCCAGAATGCTTGGACTACTAACCACTAACTACAAACTGAAAAGCCTGAAAGCTTGGACTACTAACCACTAACTACAAACTGAAAAGCCTGAAAGGTTGGACTACTAACCACTAACTACAAACTGAAATTTGGTTGGGAACTTGGTCTAGTTGTAAACAGCGAAAGGTGTTAGCCTCTTATAACAAAACGTAGTCATAGTGAAACGGTTTGACTACCTGGTCTTCGTTTGACTACGTACACGTATTTATTGTAACTGCGGTAGTCAAACTTTGACTTTGACTACCTGTCTGTTTGACTGCGATATCACAAAAGTATTAACTCTGACTTTGACTTTGATTAGTAGTCATAACAACACTAGTAGGAGAACGTTTGCAGCGACAAATTATTTTAGCGTGTTTTTAGGCTCTTCTAAAAAATTATTCACCTACTCACATTTGCACTAGTGTTTCCGATAAAATTAAAATTAAATAAGAAAAATTTATTAAAAAAAATTACCAAAATTACCAAGCAAATAGCAATTTAATAACAAATTAAGTTTCTTGCAATGACTGTCAAACAAATTAAAATTATATTAAATTTCATAAAATTGGGCATGAGTTTGATCAGCCCCTGACGTCGTTGATCTTCTCCTCCAAACGTTTAATTAAAATTTAAACTTAGTTTATGTACCCAGAAGACCGGGCACAAGTGCACATAACAGTCTAGATTTTCATTAATATAGAGTGCATTTGTTTATCCCTCCGGAAATGACCACTCAAATCCGGGCATATGCCGGGTAAAAAAGATTCGGCGTTCGGCGGAATGGTCGAACCTTTATACAAGAACAAAACCTCGAGCCTATGAATGTTCGACACAAATATGAACGCTTATATGTTCCAATTGAATGCTCGTAAATAACATGAACTTTTTCAGCATATGTTCGGATTGCAGAGTAAACGGAACCAATCTTTGGAGCCTGAAAAGAACCTTTGGCACTTGGCCAACGAACCTATCTGCCAGTGATAGTCCCGGATTTTCCAAAAACCGAACCTTCTTGAGGAAGCGATTAGAACCTTTCCCGCTCACCAGACGAACCTATTCGCCAGTGATAGTTCCGGATTTGCCAAAAATCGAACGTTTCACCTGAAAGCTCTAAAAATCTTTCCCGCTCTACAGATGAACTTGGTGATTAAAGTGAACCTTTAGGACTTCTGTTTTTGCTGTTCCCCGGGAATTCAAAGGCAAAAGCAGTACACCTAGTAGTATGGCTCATTCTTGACCGAAACCCTGCAGCACTGAATCTGTATGCAATATCTAGCGTTTGAGCACAGCACAGAATCACAGGAATTAATACAGGATCGAAAACACGTTTTGGTGCGTTTCAGTCGATATGCCCGTTTAAAAAAATAGGTTCCACTGAAAAGGTTCTGATCACAATGTACATTGTATGTATTGAAACAGAGTTGAGAGTCTTTACTAGTAGCTCTTGTACACAACACACGCACGCACACACTCAGACGCACACACACACAACTGCTCGCTAACTTGGTAATACAAACACTCACACAAACTATCAACTCTTCAGTATGTACAATTAAATGTTCATTTGCAAAGGCTCCGTTGGACAATTGGTTCTAGTGGACTATAACCATATCGTTTTGTACGTATCGGACTAGAACGTACTTTTAAGAAAATGTTCAGTTGCAAATAGTTCCATTTGGCATTAAAGTTCATGTGTTTAGGTTCTCAAAATCGCGAACCCTTGACGTAAAAGGTTCAGATGACCTAATTATCGAACCTATTAAAACGGGCATATAATTGCAGATATTGTCAAATGTTCGTCACACTACTCCAATTTGGTTTTGGGCATATTTTCCGAACTGGTTAATTTTACTTGTTTTTCATTGTTCGGTTATTGGTTCGTGACCCCTATAGGGGTCCGGTTTTTTCCGGAGGGTTATGAACTGTTTCCGGGTGGAGGAAAAGCATACATGTACTAGGGGGGTTGGGAGGTTACCCCCTGCTGGAAAGGCCAAACCCCCTCACCCCCCCACCCCCGAGAGAGGTTAAGGGACCCCCCTGACCCAAAAATACAAGTACTAAACTGGCTCAGAAATTTTTAGCCTAAAATTCGCTTGAAAAGCCTTTGAAAACCGAATTTGGCGTTTCCACTGCTGATATTTAAGAGAAGTCGGTGTTTTTGGAAGCCCTTTTTGTCATTTTTTACTTGTTTTTAGCTCGAAAACGCTATTTGGCAGCTTAAAATAGCGATTTTTAGCGTCCTTACGGAAAAAAACGTGCTAAAAACGCATTTCCAGGGGTTTCGGAACTTTTCGAAGTTTGGGACCCCCTCTGGGCGAAATCCTCCTCGACCCCCCACCCCCCCCAGGTCGGCCCGGAGCTGTTAGTACCGGAGAGTGCTGCATAGGGTACCCCTCCAGATAGCGTACCCGGGGTACACTAACTGGCACTTAGTGCCGGATTGTGTACCCGGGGTACACTATTTGGAGACAGGTTTTATGTCGTGGGTTTCGAGAATTTCCAACATTACGGTAGCTTTAAAGCATGTCTTACGAATATTTTTGCAGATTTTCAATCGTTTTTACTGACAGAAACCTCACAAGAATGAAAACTTTGGCCAACCACTCTCATTTACACGGCAGAAACAGTAATCTGGATTGGAAAATTACATTTTTGCTCAGAATTCGTGAAAACAATTGGTTTAACATGATTTTGCTAAGTGCCAGATAGTGTACCGGGTACACTAACAGGATCTCATTTTTGTTGCGGAAAATGTTAAGTGCTGGTTAGTGTACCCGGGTACCCAATGCAGCACTCTCCGGTACATGCATGGGGAAAAGGGCCATCTTCCGTTTTCCATTGAGTTACAGAGAACCGTAGTTTATTAAAAAGCGGTTACCCAAAACGGATACTGTATTCGCAGTGATTCAGAATGGCGGAAGGCCGTCAGACTTAGATTGTTTGGCAGGTTATAGTAAAATAACAGTAGGGAAGGTAGGGACTGGGCTGGGCACAAAAAAATCTCGAAAATAGCAGTTTTTCGGCAAAAAACGTTTAAAAATTGCTAAATTGGACTCAAATACAGCTAAAAAGTGCTCTTTTCCAGGCCATTTTGCAATTTTAGCGTCAGAAATTCGAAAAAAAATGTAAAAATCTATAGCTCAAGGTCAAGGCGCGCCAAATATTCGATTAGAGACAAAATATACCTCTGTATTGGTCCCGTTCTTGACTGTTACTTTCCTTGGTATGGTCAAGAACGCAGACCATGGAAACTGACCTCTTGTTGCATTTGTTCCATAAGCGATTTTGAGCACTGTCTGAAACTGGTTTGAATTGCCTTTTAAAGTGCTAGACTTTGATGCAAATCAATGAACAATTAGCGTGCTCGCAGTTAAACAGAACAATTAAGATGCATTTTGCGAGAAAGTCAGCTTTGGTGCCGAACAGGGTTGTATATTTTTCCGAAAAAAACCTCGGCCTGTTTTTTTCCAGTTTTTTTCCGGTTTTTTTCCGGTTTTTTTCCTAAATCGCGGAAAAAAACTCCAGCCCAAGTTCTGAGTATCCTAGGCTGGTTTTATGATTCCTAACGCTTTCTAGCGCCTTCCTCAGTCTTGTTAGACCAGAAATACACGTGTTACATTGATATAAATCACGAAACAGGCATGAAACAGTGCCTGACAGGTTCCATAAATAGCGCTATATGCAAATTTTCTTACAGCAGTTTGCATTTTTGTTTTTTCATGCCAAATTTGGTCTTTTTGTTGTTTTTCTAACAGTTTTGAGTCAGTATGGCCTATTATACATAGCAAAAGTCCATTTTTTAAACGAAAAATGACGTAAATTAGCTATTTTTAGCTTGAGTTTTTTTCCGCGATTTATGTTTTTTTCCGACCCTTAGGAAAAAAACCGGTTTTTTTCCGGAAAAAAACAGTTTTTTTCCGGTGTTTTTTTCCCACCTCACAACCCTGGTCTTCAAGAGGGCGCCAAAAAGTTACCATAAATTTGAGCATTTTCCAGTTATAAGACCAGGTCTTATAAGTGGAAAACTAAGGGTACTACACTTTAGTTGTATCAGGCCTAGTTTTTTTGTTACAATATCAAAATTTCCATTTGACTATGGCTATGAGATGACTAACACTGGTTTGAGTACAATACCAGAGTAGTCAAATTTGACTATATTGTAGTCAAACCATTTGACTCCATGGCCACCGGTTTGACTACTTTGATTACTTTCCGAAACAGAGCCAAATTCAGTGACCAGGTGTTTAATGCCTGCGAATCCATCAATAAATCATTTATTCTGAAATAAACAGTAGTTAGCCGCTATAAAGCATCGCAGAATCGTTTTTATTCTTTTCAAAACATTTATTGCAAAAGCAAAGCCAACAAGATGCGCAAAAACGCGTTACAGAGAAAAAGCTATCTACAGTATGTGTAAAACCAAACCAAGACATTTCATGACTCTTCTCTAACTAGAAAGTGTCTTCTACCTGCATTGTACTGTATACGATAATTTGTGGTGGAACTGTGAGACTTGCATCAAACAAAGGTACAGTGACTGATGCTTCATTGTTTTCAAAATTTCAGCGAAAATTTTTATTGTTTTGTTTGGTGTTATAACATTTCAAAACTGCTGTGATTGCTAGGGAGATAGTGGCTCTGCAGTAGCTCAACAGAATGCTGACGGACGTTGGTATCAGATGGCCGTAAGTGCTGGCAATCAATACGTGAAAAAAGAAGGGGTACGGGTGCCTTTTGGACAAGATGTAACAACAGGTTTGATGCAATCCAACTTGCGTCGAATTATACTACATCCATAGTCTGTACAAGTGGTTTCTGTTAGCAAACTATGTGATTTATTTGACCAGTCATATTATGTTCACTCTGTGAATAAAACAAAGCTGTTGGCTAATGGAGCAAAACAGAAAATTGCTGTACCTTAACATAGCTCTCTATCACACATCGTTTATTCTGTACAAGACATACAGTTTGTCGAAGCAGTTACTGTGCAAGAAATGATGACACTTTTAGTGACAGTAACACTGTTAATAGTGTTCATGGGTGCTTGTCTTGTTTGGTCGATAACGCCCTTGTCATCTGAGGAATACAGCTGGATGTGCGAGAACTGCGGAAAGACAGAGGTAGACAATGTATCGTATTGGATTACAAATCAAATTAAATCAGGGCCTGTTTCACCAATAAACAAATTGTTACGTATGCCAGGAGGGGGTCTAGGAGCGAAATTTCAGGTTGTGCTAGAAAGCCGATCTTTTCAGGCTTTTAAGATGCATTTTGCGAGAAAGTCAGCTTAGAGGGGGCAAGCAGGATCATCTCACGAATCTGGCTTTTTTATATCTATAGAGCACAGTCGAAGACCAACGGTGCATGCCCGGCCACCAGCAACCACCTGGAACCAGAGCTACAAACTCAAAGTTTTGTCGGCAGGGATTTTCAGGCTCATTTTCTGATGTCTGACAGTTTTCGAAAACATATTGACCCCAGAAACATATTCATAAAAACATATTTGAAACTGTAAACATATTTGGATGCATATACAGTACATATATGTTTCCCAAAAAAGAAAGATATTTATGTTTTAAAACATATACATAAAACATATATGTTTTTCAGTTTTCCACAGTACTCTAGCTTAGCTGTAGAGAGACCAATGGTTAGGCTTTAGTTAAACAGTTCAGTCGCCCTACCAAGGGACAAGTGGTCTTGTATGATTCACCAGACGGCATCGTCGTCGCGTCCGTTAGCCTTTACTTGCATTCCGTTCAACCGTGAATTGTCGTGTTGCCGTATCTACTAAATAAATTCGCGTTCAATACTGTAAACGATTTAAAGAACAGAGCTTCCAACAGATTCCCTTGGTATGTATAACTATTGTTTCAGCGTTCAAGCACAAAAACGGACGAGAGTGGAAGCGCTGCCAAAAGACGGAGGTTGGAAAAGGCCGAAAAACAGGTTAGGGTTTTCGTATTTTTGTTTGTGTTGGATGGCTGGACGATATCGGGTATTTGCGATGCATATGAATATATGCATGCTACCTCTAGTGCATATTGATTTTGCATCTATCATACGTACTGCATATGTGCCAAAATGAGATATTTGCATATTTCTACAAGGTGACCTGAAATTGTCAACTGCACGTTTTCCATGGAATTTCTATACAATCTTTAGCATCTATTATACCTATTTTACAGATCTCCTCTGAAAAAATAAGAGGGGAAACACAGTTAATTGTCGTTGTCTTCAGAAGCGTTACAACCTTGGACAGACGAAATTTTGAATTTGGTCAAAGCCACTTTTTCCAATGTAAAATTTTATATCGAATTGAATGGTAGCACTCGCAGGTCGCTCCGACCACTGGGAAGGGTGCAATTCGCGATTTCCTGAACCCTACTTTTTTAAAAAAACCGAATTTCAAAAATGACAAAAACTGGATTTGATCACAGTTCTCCACCATTTTAAGAGACAGAGACCTTGATCATACTTCCTCATTATATACATAATTCGATTCGCCTCATCGAGAGCTTTCGTTTAAAATTATTTCCAGCTTGGGACAGGCACTCTGAAGGGTAGAAAACTCGCAAAAATCGAAAAATATGCAAGTTTTTTCAGCTTTTTTGCATGAGTTGGCTATGTAACTTTTGACTAGGAGAAAAGAGTTATATTTTGGTTATTAATTTTGAAACAGACCACTGTGCCCGTCTATAGGCGGAATTTCAGGTCGCTAACTAAACCCGCTTAAGAATTACAAATAGTTTTATAACTGTAAGTAGGGACGATTTTGGTTTTCAAGTGAAAAAAGGTGCTGATCGATGTTTTTGATTTAGTTTGTAGTGGCGCTGCATAACGTAGCAATTATGTTTGTGAAAACTGTGGCAGAAATAGAATTGCTCAGAAACTTGATTGAGAGCAGGATTGACAACCTAGAAGGCATATTCAATTGGACCCGGAAAAGTGATTGTGTGGAAGGAACTGGGAGACCCAGTTGCTGGAAGTTTGGATGTTTTGTCTGATTTCAAGCCAGAGTCAGTCAAAAGACAACCATAAGTTACCAAACAAGATTGTGAGCATATAGAGTCAGTAGTGCATTTCGACTGGGAAGGTGAAGGCTGCATCTCTAGCTTTGCTAGCTGTGAAGACCTGAGTTGTCACATGGAGCTTGGTGTACACAAGTATGCATAGAAGACAGAAGAGCCTCTTGCCGACCTGATCATCAAATATTGGGCTGGTGAGTGCAGTGCTAGAGACGAGAATCGGAGGCAGGACGTGGAGAGGAATTAAGCCATCAGTGAATGCCTTTGCAAGAGCACCCTGTGCCCCAGCTTCATGGGCTCTGCAAGTGACAAGGAAACACATTGTGAAGTCAGCTGCTATGATAGAGTTTATCAATAAGCACGTTCATGGTGCTTACACACGCCAAATAAATATCCCTGAGCTTGCCCCAAAATTGCAGCTGACCTCAAAGAAATGGCAAAACAAGTTCTGGTTCTCCTCCATCCAGTTGAAGCCTTAGGCAAAAACATCTGCCATTTGGCCAAGAACAACGAGCTTGAAAGAGAGACCAAGGGTTCTCTGATGAGCATTTGTGTGGCACTTCAGATTCCTTATCCAAAACAATGGCACAACACAAGACGGGTCTGGCTAACCACATACTATGACATGTGAGTCTATGCAGTTGCAGAGCTATTCAAGGTTGACTGAACCTGTGAAAAGAATATGCACTAGGCGCATAGCTATTACTCAGATGCAATATGTGAGCAAGCTAAATCATTAAACGATTACGACAAATCCGGCCAATCGGGTGACATTTATCATATACCCAACACATAATTAACAGTTTGGTAATGTATGTGCTTGTTTTTCCCCCACAGTTTTCACAAACATGATTGCTACGTTATGCACCGCCACTACAAACTAAATCAAAAACATCGATCAGCACCTTTTTTCATTTGAAAACCAAAATCAAAACCAAAATCAACAGTTATAAAACTATTTGTAATTCTTAAGCGGGTTTAGTTAGCGACCTGAAACTTCGCCTATAGACGGTTCAAAATTAATATCCAAAATATAAATCTTTTCTCCTAGTTAAAAGCTACACAGCCAACTCATGCAAAAAAATCTGAAAAAACTTGCATATTTTTCGATTTTTGCGAGTTTTCTACCCTTCAGAGTGTCTGTCTTAAGCTGGAGATAATTTCAAACGAAAGTTCTCGATGAGGCGAATCGAATGATGTATAAAACATTAAATTTCAAAATGCTGCCCGCTGTATGCGTCTGTCTGAAAATTGTGCTCTGTTTCAAATTTTCAAATGCACCGCTTTATGCTAATTTTCGGCCGATTTAAAATCTGATGACTTGTAAAGAAAGGATATTTTCGGGGCTCTCCGAGGAAGTATAACCAAGGTCTCTGTCTCTTCAAATGGTGGAGAACTGTGATCAAATCCAGTTTTTGTCATTTTTGAAATTCGGTTTTTTAAAAAAAGTAGGGTTCAGGAAATCGCGAATTGCACCCTTCCCAGTGGTCGGAGCGACCTGCGAGTGCTACCATTCAATTCGATATAAAATTTTACATTAGAAAAAGTGGCTTTAATCAAATTCAAAATTTCGTCTGTCCAAGGCTGTAACGCTTCTGCAGACAACGACAATTAATCATGAAACACCACACCATCTCACTTAGTTTTTTGGACAATCCCAATTTTAAGAGCCAGTCTCTGAACCGATCGAGTTTCAGTATTCAGACCCAAAAATGAAACTTTGGCGTGGAGGGCTCAAAGTTGGAGGACTAATACGTCTTGATAGGTTATGTAACCACCGCAAAGAATTTCCAGATTCGACGCTCCACGCTCGAGATATGGCCTTCTAAAAATCGGCCCGCTTAACTATGGGACCAAAATTTCGAAATCGAATCTCTGACTTGCTGATCGGAATTCAGACCTAACAAACGGGGTTTTTGCGTAACTTTTTGAGTAGTTTAAGAATCTTTTACTAAATTTCATTTTTGGAAAAAAACTATTTTTCGCCCCCATATCGGGGGGCATAACTCGTCTGGAACCCCCCCTAGACCGTTCTTTTTATTTCAGATTATTGTAGCGCTATATCTTAGCTACACGCCGGTGTAAAACATTACGGGCTACCGGACGGCAAACACTGAAATATTTGCGTTCAAAGATTAAAAATGCCACATTTTGCATATTTCACTGTGCCCAAAAATTTTCAACTCTATGTTCCAGCTTACTAATTGGAGTTGAATGCTAAAAATTGATGTCTAAGCTGTACGTTTAGAGTAGTTTAAGAAACTTTCATTGAATTTCATTTTTGGAAAAAAATTTTTTTTCGTCACCCTATCGGGGGGCATAATTCGTCTGGAACCCCCCTAGACCGTTCTTTTTATTTCAGATTATTGTAGCGCTATAGCTTCGCTACACGCCGGTGTAAAACAATATGGGCTGCCGGACGGCAAACACTGAAATATTTGCGTTCAAAGATTAAAAATGCCACATTTTGCAAATTTTTGGGCACAGTGAAACATGCAAAATGTGGCATTTTTAATCTTTGAACGAAAATATTTCAGTGTTTGCCGTCCGATAGCCCGTAATGTTTTACACCAGCGTATAGCTAAGATATAGCGCTACAATAATCTGAAATAAAAAGAACGGTCTAGGGGGGTTCCAGACGAGTTATGCCCCCTGATATTGGGGGGGGGGCGAAAAAAAATTTTTTTCAAAAAATGAAATTCAATGAAAGATTCTTAAACTACTCAAAAAGTACAGCTTGGACATCAATTTTTAGCATTCAACTCCAATTGGTAAGCTGGAACATGGAGTTGAAAATTTTTGGGCACAGTGAAACATGCAAAATGTGGCATTTTTAATTTTTGAACGCAAATATTTCAGTGTTTGCCGTCCGGCAGCCCGTAATGTTATACACCGGCGTGTAGCTAAGATATAGCGCTACAATAATCTGAAATAAAAAGAACGGTCCAGGGGGGTTCCAGACGAGTTATGCCCCCCCGATAGGGGGGGGCGAAAAAAATTTTTTTTCCAAAAATGAAATTCAATGAAAGATTCTTAAACTACTCAAAAAATACAGCTTAGACATCAATTTTTAGAATTCAAGTCCAATTAGTAAGCTAGAACTTTGAGTTGGAAATTTATGTACCCCAGTGGAACATGCAAAATGTGGCATTTTTAATTTTTGAACGCAAATATTTCAGTGTTTGCCGTCCGGTAGCCAGTAATGTTTTACACCGGCGTGTAGCTAAGATGTAGCGCTATAATAATCTGAAATAAAAAGAACGGTCTACGGCGGGTTCCAGACGAGTTATGCCCCCCGATAGGGGTGCGAAAAAAAATTTTTTTTCCAAAAATGAAATTTAGTAAAAGATTCTTAAACTACTCAAAAAGTTACGCAAAAACCCCGTTTGTTAGGTCTGAATTCCGATCAGCAAGTCAGAAATTCGATATCGAAATTTTGGTCCCATAGTTAAGCGGGCCGATTTTTAGAAGGCCATATCTCGAGCGTGGAGCGTCGAATCTGGAAATTCTTTGCAGGTCATTGATAACTTGTCAATATGTTTTAGTGTTCCAACTTTCAGCCCTCTACGCCCAACTTTCAATTTTGGGTCTGAATAGGGCAAAGGGCCAAGACTCGATCGGTTCAGAGACTGACTCTTAAAACAGTTGACTATGAGAAATTTGGCTTTTTGTTATTTCTCACTCAAAATCTGGCCAAAAATTTGGATGGGGGTCTTGGGGGTCCCCTGGGGGTCCCTGATTTTCTGTACCATACACATACACATAAATACACAAAATACTCATTATTTTTCTGAATGTGTATACACGAATTACCATACACATTTGCCAGTGATTGTGTATACACATGTACATACACATACACATTCTCAAAATCCAATACCTAACAACAGTACTACCAGTGGCGATATTGTAGAAAATATGGAGTAAAATTAGGGCACTTAGGATTTTAGGACTGGAGTCATTCGAAGTTTCTCGCTTTAAGTATGAAAATACGAACCACCTTTCCTTCAACCCATTGCTTTTGCATCCCAAGAAGCCACCAAGAAAAAACCTGAAAGTAGCTGCCAACGTAATTGATGTCAACTAAGTACTCTATTTTCAAGCAAGTTCAGGTTTAGGTTAACAATTTTCAGGTATATACCCAGGTTCTGGTTAACGTTCAGATATACCTACCCTACCTACTAACTGTAGGTCAAACCGATTTCAGGCAGTTCTAAAAATCGCAAATGGAACAGATGCAACAAGAGGTCAGTTTCCGTGGTCTGCGTTCTTGAGAATAGTGACGATAAAGATAGTAAAGAACGGAAGCAATAGTACACAGGTATTTTGTCTCTAGACCAATTTTAACCCTTTGCAACATACCGACGCCATATGGCGTAGTTAGCCAACCAATCAGGTTTTCGGATATTGAGGTCTTCGTTTTTTCCAATATTGTCTCATCTGTAACAGCTACACTTAGTGCTGCAACCGGGAGCGGAATACCGGGATTCAGGAAAACCGGGATTACCGGGAATATCCAGAAACAGATTAAAACGCATGCAGCATGATTCGTCCACAACATCTGGTTTAGCTATTGATACCATTTCTAGTCGGTTTTCTCAAGCCTCAAGGATTATCACTCATAACGGGCTAAATTTATGTCGAATGGGTTAGTGAGTTCGTTTGGCACCAGGCAGCTCGATCAATTGGACCAAAAGAGTTGTGTAAGGATAGCCAATCAATGAGTGGCTTTGCTCAATTGAAGGCCTTTATAAAGTTGGAAGCTTAGAACATAAAGTTAACGGCCTAAACCAATATAAAAATATTTGGAACAAAAGGAAAAGCTGCGAAACATGGCTGTTCGCTCAAATTGAGCAAGTAGCAGTCATTTTAAAACTTATTCAAAGTTTTGCGTGCCGCTGGTACTGGCAAAAGAAAGTTGGGTATACAGTAGATGTCACTAAAATACTGTACATAGTGCCTGCAAAAAACTGTCAACACTGCTATAAAATATATTTCCTGGTATTAGAGAATGTGCGAACCGGGAATTAAAATACCAGGAATTCCCAGTTCTTCGGGAAATAGCGGGATACTGGTTGCATCCCTAGTTACTATACCTATTTTAGGTATTTGATAGCATAGGAGTCTGCACAGGCAGTCTGATAAGCCAGAGGCATGTTCTGACAGCAGCTCACTGCCTCTTCGACAAATTGGTTGACGTTCAGGCTAATAAAACAATGTGAGTGGACAATAATTGTAACTGGTGTATTGTAAAAATAATCGGTGTGCACACTATTGGTATTTCTAACAATGCCTATGAATCAGTAGGTTGGTTTGGTTTCCAGAAAATATCCATTTTTCGGCATCGATGCGGTACATACGTGACTACAACAACAAGATGGTGCATGCAATTTGCTCATTCAGGTTCACAACGCAAACCCATGAAAAGAACGCTACCATGCACCTCGGCGATGTAAGTGAGATGCAGAGCTGGATGCCTGGACGCGACGTTGTCAAGGTTTATGTGGCCCCAGACTTTGGCAAAGTCTATCTTCAGAATGACTGGGCGCTACTGGAAATAGAACCCCTCCAACACTTCGACCACCCACGCATTTGGCCAATCTGCATATTCAATGGGCTCATTATCAGGACACTACCATTATTAATTGCAGGATGGGGACATACTGGTAGAGTGTTGTCAAAGAAGAGTGCCCAAACCAAACAAATGATTGCAATTCCAACTGCACTGCACCCCTGTTGTTTGGTATTACATTTCTGAAATTTATGTACTCTATGTATGTTCTACCTAGGCAGAAAGCGAATTCAGGAGGATTCTGAATCCGCCTTGCGCGCATTCACAAAAGCATAGAACTGCTATTTGCTCACCGAACTTCAGATTGTAGCAAAAATAATTTGTTCTCTGTTGTTTTCAAGTAAAGCCCTCCACTGTGGTTAAAATGTACTTTTAAGTGTTTTGAATCGATCTCAGGCCTTCAATCCCCCAGAAATCTGAAAATCGCCAAAAACGGCCTTTTTTCGCATTTCCAGTCAAATTTGACGGTGTATATCTCTGGAGCGATTTGACCTAGAATCAATATGAATACATTTTTGAAATCCCCATGGTCTCTAGATTCTGATTCACTAAAAAGTCGCATTCAGCCCATCCACACAAAAAGCCGATTTTTTCCCTTGCGCAAATTAGCGTTGCAAGGGAACGTTGCGTAGATTAGGTTACACGACAGTACAGAGCTCCCGTCCCTCTACAACTCTGGTTCTGAGGCAAAAAGCGCTCCTACATTTCCATAAGGAGTTATTCGCAAAAAACACAGAACGCACTCTATTTTGAAATGTACTTCAGTCAATTCTTGCTGAAATTCAGGTAATTCTTTGGGTATACTCTTTTTTGAATAAGTCTGATCTGAATATTGAGAAACTGTATTTTAGTTTATGTTGATTTCTAGAAAATTCCACGGGATCATTTCGTCTGCGCTTCAGCTTGGTCGATGCGAGAATGTGTCCTGCATCGAATATACCCAACCGCTATGATGGGGCTTTGTGTTATGAGCCGCATGTGACAGGATACGTAAGTAAACTGGAGTGCTGTTGATTGGGTATACCGAACCGATACCGAAAATTGGGTATTCTTGGCAATACCTACCCAATAAATACCTACCGATTCGAGGTATTTTACTAAATACCCATATTATTCTGGGAACGCCCAGGTATTTGGCAATCGGTATTTTTTGTCCGGCTTAGTGGAACTTTTATCGAAATTCCGTATAATCACATTGTTTTCTTTTGTAATTTTGCATTTTTGTGGCATGCAGAAACACATTCTATTACGATATCCCTCCAAAATACCGAATTTGAAGGATTTTTACTCCTCTGATCCTACTCCCTGTCCCTAACCTGCTCTGTCATCAGAAAGCGTTGGCCTAGTTTTGGGTTAACTTCGCACTGCTCCTTGATAATCAAGTCTCTATGTACTTGATATACAGTACATTCACAATCAACAAAATAGCCCGCATTTTGTGACTGCTTGTTAGATCTCCATACCGTACACTAGCAGGCTGAAAACTACAGTACAATGGAAGCATTCCTCTTAGCCAAAATTGTTCATAGAAACGATTTTCGCTCCAGTAAAACTAAAAAATAATTTAAAAAATTCTTAAAAAAAGCTGTAAATCCCATAGCTTTTGATTAATTTTCTAGCCTGTGACCTTGGAAATGACTAAATCCATGGCCTTATAAATGGGAAAATCAGTGTTTTAATTTTCTGTTTTTATCTGTTCTGTTAAAACTTTTTCTGCTAATACCGAATAAACACCGGTATACCGTATGCGGTTCTATGAGATTCGGCACAGGCAACAATCTTCTTCAAGCCATTACTCCGGTTTTTATGGGCCTAGAGCAAAACCTTTGCGGCATGTTTGAGTTTTATAACAGGCCAATAATATAATGAATCAATAAAAAGGGGTGAAAAATTCCATACGCCGCTCCAATGTAGACACGGCCTGCCTGACTTTTTCGACAGGACTGTTAATTGAGGGCTGACTTACAAAGACCGAATAAGATTTCAAAGCTGCTGCGTTTGCTAGGGAGATAGTGGCTCTGCAGTGGCTCAACAGAATGCTGAGGGACGTTGGTACCAGATGGCCGTAAGTGCTGGTAATCAATATGTGAAAAAAGAAGGGGTACAGGTGCCTTTTGGACAAGATGTAACAACAGGTTCGATGCAATCCAAGTTGCGTCACATTATAGTACATCCGTAGTCTACCTACATGTGCTTTCTGTTAGCAAACTATGTGATTTAATTGACCAGTCATATTATGTTCACTCTGTGAATAAAACAAATCTGTTGGCTAATGGAGCAGAACAGAAAATTGCTGTACCTTAACATAGTTACACATCACATACTGTGAGTTTTGTACAAGACACACTGTTTTCCCAAGCAGTTCGTTTCTGTACAAGAAATCATGAGGTGTTTAGTGATAGTAACAGTGTTGTTAGTCCTCATGGGTGGCGGCTGCCTTGTTCTGTCAATAACCCACTTGTCATCTGTAGAATACAAATGGATGTGCGAGAACTGTGCAAAGATAGAGCACGATAAAGTATGTATTGGATTACAAATCTGGGCCTGTTTCAACAATATACAAGTTGTTATGCATGTCACTTCACTAGGGAGTACAAGGGGCCAAATTTACAAACTTTCAGAAATCGCCTCGCCAAAAACACCTTTCCCTTAAAAATATTATAATTTTATCTCATAATGCACAGCATTATTTGTTGAATTTCACCACAAGCAAAATGATTGTGCATTCGCACCGAAGTCTGGGGCGCTACAATGAGACCTACAGTAGTTCCAAACCAAATTTTAGTTTGTGCCGTGGCGATTGCCTTTGCACAGAGGTGGGTTTGTTGGCTAGGTTTGGAGCTAAAGTTGATATCCTATTCTTTACATCTTGGATAGTGACACCAAACCAATACCTGGGCAGAAATTGTCTTCAAGCCAATACCTGGGACGGACTTAATCACACTGAATACAATTCAATACTGCGGCGTTTGCAAGGGAGATAGTGGCTCTGCAGTGGCTCAACAGGATGCTGAAGGACGTTGGTATACGACGATGGCCGTTACTTCTGGTAATGAGTACGTGAAAAAGATGACACATGGGTGCCAGTCGCTTTTGGAAAAGATGTAAGAACACGTTCGATGCAATCCAAGTCGCGTGACATTATAGTGCGTCCAAATTCTACTGTACATGTGTTGTCTGTTAATAAACTCTGCATCCGTCCATCATACTGTCAGTTCATCATGAACTCTACATACCTACTTTGCATACGCGTACATACAGTTTGTATGGTACTCATCAGAGGGGTTTCAATTAGGATAACTGTAAGTTAACTCTGTTCGCATTTGCAACAGGTTGCAGATTTGTTCGACTAGTCACATTTAGTGCACGAATAAAACAAACTCTGTTGGCTAATGAAGCAGAACAGAAAATTGCTGTACCTTGACATAGCTACATATCACACATCGTTTATTTTGTACAAGACATACAGTTTGTGCAAGCAGTTACTGTACAACAAGTCATAGCACATTTAGTGACAGTAACCCTGTTTTTAGTCCTAACGAATGGCTGCCTTGTCGTGTCAATAACGCCCCTGTCATCTGAGGAGTACTACTGGATATGCAAGAACTGCGGAAAGACAGAGCTAGATAATGTATTCATTGGATTATATTGTTTCAAGAATATACAAATTGTTATGCTTGTAACAGCTCCGGGCAGGCCAATGGGACTGGTTTTGGTAGGGGGTTTGCCTGCAGGGTCGAGGGTGGTTTCATCCAGTAAGTGGCGAAATTTCCAGAATTTCAAAAAGCGCCAAAAACGCCATTGAACTGCGTTTTTTGTCCGAAAGAATACAAAAATGGCATATTTTCAAGTACAGCAATGAACAATCTGTCAAAAAGCTGCGTTTTTATACTGACCAGGGCCGGCTTTGACAAGTTAGCAGAATGATATACAGCAGACCAAAATATAGGGAAATAGCAGTGAAATCTTGTGAAAACTTGACAAATCTCAGTGTGATTTCAGTGCAATCTTGGTGTTTGTGTCCAATATAAGCCAACATGTACGCCAACGACATATACAGCTGCCCAAACTATACGGAAATAGCGCAATAGCGGTGGGATTTTATACAATTTCGTGATCTCAGTAAATCTTAATGCAAACTTGCGAAATCTTAGTGAAATCTAGGTAAATCTTAGTGCTGTATGTGATGTGTTGGTGCTATATAGCCCATATATATTGTACACCAGCCATATATGCGACTTTCTGAAATATAGGGAAATAGTGCAATAGCAGTTAGATTTTGTGAAAGCTCAGTGTGATCTCAGTAAATCTTAGTGAAATCTTGGTAAATCTTAGAGCTATATGTCATATGGTGGTGCTATATAGCCCATATATACAGGTACCCAACCCAAACTATAGCGAAATAGCGCAATACCGGTGAAATCTCCAATAAAGATCAACAAATCTTCAGTAAAGATCGCTAAATCTTTGTGCATATCGCAGAACATCGATGATCTTAGTGAGATCTTTGTAATGCTAGGGTCGGGAATGTAAATCTCGAAATCGTGAGGGTTTTTCATTGGCAGCCAGATTGGATGTTTGGACGCCGATTCTAAACGTGTTTCTTCTTATTTTTTTACAATTATTTTAACATTTTGTATTTATTTTCTAGCAATTGTTAATTTCATTTTTGTTTTAAAATTTGAATTTCCCGCCGAAATCAAACCCAAATTCTGAGGAGGGCAATTTGAATTTCCCGGCAAAAACAACCCAAATTCTGATGGCAAAATATTCTTGTGAAACAGGTGCTAAAAGCAAAATTCTCAAACTTTCCTCAGAGAATTTGTGAAACTGAAATTTATGCACAGTCTCACATGCTACCGGTGATTTCGTTGGATCAGTTGAAATTGGTAAGTACTGCTTTACTACACAAAATTCTCAATCACCAAACTTCCCAACCAAATTCTCAACCACCAAATTTCCCAACCAAATTTAGCAACCAAAATTGTCCAACCAAATTCTTAACCACCAACTTTCCCAGCCAAATTTCGCAACCAAAAACGCCCAACCAAATTCCCAACCACCAAATTTCCCAAACAAATTTCGCATCCAAAAAATGTCCAACCAAATTCCCAACCACCATATTTCCCAACCAAATTTCACAACCAAAAACGCCCAACCAAATTCCCAACCACCGCACGCATAAATACCGCAAGCGGTATCGGAGAGCAAAAATACCGCAGTGGTGGTATTTTCTACTGAAGCCCTATCGATTCATCACATAAAAAGTATAGGTCAGTAAATTTTATGTTCCGCCCATATAAGGGGACCTGCCCGGTTTTTATAAAATATGGCTCTTAAAGTAGTCTAACTGATCCACTTTGAGGCGCTGATTATATGAATACATACGAAGTCAAAACCAAGTCATGGTGTAGTTTTCTAGACTGATTTTGGTCTGCTGAGTTCAAAAATAACTGCTTCGATTTTTCGCTACAACCTCTGCTTCGTGAGTTATGACCATTTGAAAATGACTAGTAGTAGAAAAATGAGTAAAATTATTAGTAAGACAACAATTAGTAAAATCGGAGCAGCTTGGTAAGTAGTACCAAGAATACGTAATAAAGGAGCAAGAATGCTCCACTCAACGGCCGGCCGGCCTACCATGCGCTGAGCCAATATTTCAGGACTGGTTGAGAAATTCGCAACCAGTCCTGAAAAAAGGCAAGCAGATAACAGGCCAACACGATTTCAGAGAAATCATGCAACGTCCACAAATATTGTCTTTGAGGGCTAATTAATAATTACGTGGCGCCATTCTTGATCTAGTCTATACGGCAGGTGAATTCATGTCTGTGGTGTGTCCATGTGCGCTCTCAGTTGGTGACGGGAAGGGTGAAGTTAACCACTGGTCACATGCCTAGTTGCACTCACATATTGTACATTGTAGAAGTGCGTTGCGGGCGGGTGGCCCTGACCTAGTGTTGTTATGACTACTAGTCAAAGTCAAAGTCATAGTTAATACTTTTGTGATATCGCAGTCAAACGGACAGGTAGTCAAAGTCAAAGTTTGACTATCTTCGTTACCATAAATACGTAGTCAAACGAAGACCAGGTAGTCAAACCGTTTGACTATGACTACGTTTTATTATAAGAGGCAAGCTTTTCAAGGCGTATTTTGCCACTTTTCGCTGTTTGCAACAAAATCTTTGACAAATTTGATTTTTAAGCACTATAGAACACCAAACAACCTTTTTCTCTAAAATTCTGAAAGCAATGAAGCATCAGTCAGTGAATCTCTACCTGTTTCAAGTTCCACTCACAGGTCCAAGATTAAAATTATGACATACGGTAGAATATGCACACTTTTTGGTTAAAAAAACAACAAGAATTGGCTTAAAACACAAAGGGCAAAGCTTCAATTTTACAGCGTTTTTGCAGAGCATGCTGTTTTTGGTTTACAATGAAAATATTGGAGGGAAAAGGACAATTCTGCCGCATGTTTTAGCGTCGAACCAGTGTTTATTTCAAAGTGAATGATTTATTGATGGAATAACGCCCATTTCAGGCTGACGCTTGGAAAATGAAACATGACAAATCCCTGAAAATGTAGATTTGGCCCTGTCTCGAAAAGTAGTCAAAGTAGTCAAACCGGTGGTCATAGTAGTCAAACGGTTTGACTACAATATAGTCAAATTTGACTACTCTGGTATTGTACTCAAATGGACGGTAGTCATAGTCATAGTCAAACGGAAATTTTGGTATTGTAACAACACTACCCTGACCAGTGTTGTTCCCAGCAAATTTACTGAGTAAAAGTTACTCGGTACTTGGTTACTTTGAATTACAGTAAGTACTTTTACTTACCGGTAAAAATTTTTCTTAATTTTACTTACTGAATACCGAGTTTAAATTTTGAATTACTCAATTAGAAAAAAGTTTGGTAAACTCAGTAAACAGTACTCGGTAATTTACTGGGTTGTTTACTGAGTAAAACTTCTCAAATAGTTATCTCGTTGCATGTGTGTAGAAAATAATACAGTTTTTCTTTCATTTATCTGCGTAACTGCCCGCAACAAATAAACACAATTTTTGCCATTTTTTCCCATTTTCACCGCTTGTATACCTAAGCTTTGTTTGCGCGGTAGAATTGCTATAATCAGACGCGAAGACTATTAGGAACTATATCTATTAGCTATACTTTGATTGACATTTTTTGCATCGGTCTGAACTGTGAGGAAATGACGAAAATTAGTACAAATTTTCACGTACCAAATTTTCCAGGCTTTTTAACCAAAGCTAGATACCAGAGCCTCTGGTCACTGTGTGCATATTTTAAGGCGTTCTAACCGTGCCAATTAGTACCATAAATTATGTAAAATGGCGCAAAGCACGATTAAAAATTTTAGTAGCTAAAAGCTATATCAGGAAAGATTTTTAGATAAATTGTAACATACAGTATAGATCAAAAAAATGTCCCATCGCTTTTTCGGCCTTCACTAAAACGTTTCGTTCTCAGTCACTTCTTTACCGATTTGGCTCAAATTTTCAGCAAAAATTAATAACATGGTTGGCTTAATATTCTGCAAGTTTAGTGCCAAAATTCCGACTCATACTTGGTTTTATGACCCAAAAACTAGGAATGAGGGTGGTCCACGCAAATTTATTTTTTTTCGGTAATACAAGGAGTACAGGCCTGAAACTTGCAGGAATGATTGGTGTTGCCATTGGGCATAACATACTAAGCGGGCAGCCCTGTAGCTCTCGTACAAGAGGTCATGATAAGAAACTGTATCTACCGGTTTTAAAGAAAAACCTCAATTGTAGAAAGTTCTCATTCGCAGTCAGAACCATCCAGCTATGGAATAATTTACCTAGTGAAGTTGTCAATTCGAATTCTCTTAGTCTGTTTACAAAAAGAATTAGTAGCCTGCCTATGTTTGATCTAACTTCGGCAACATAAGACCATACGTGGTCGTCTGTATGCCGCGCCCAACATTTGTGTTTCGTTCTTTTCTGTGTTTGGGCGAAATAAACTTACTTACTTAAAGGGCACTAAAATTGGGGAATTTCAAAAACATGAGTGAAAATCCCATAGTTAAGAAATCCGCACCTTCTGGAATCAAAGCACTGACTGAATCTGTTGTTAATCAACACAGATTGTAGCAGGAAGTGCGACAAATAAATGAACCTGATATTTAAGCTCTGTTCCACACCATAGAAACCATCCCTGCAGCGGTTTTTGAAAATTGAAAATCTTTAGAATCGTCATTTTGCCGGTTTTTTCGAAGAATAGTCATATTTCGTCACGTATTTGAAATTCCCCCATTTTAGTGCCATTTGAGCTACAGGGCTGCCCGCTTAGTATGTTATGCCCAATAGCAACACCAATCATTCCTGCAAGTTTCAGGCCTGTACTCCTTGTATTACCGAAAATAAATAAATTTGCGTGGACCACCCTCATTCCTAGTTTTCTGGTCATAAAACCAGTATGAGTCGGAATTTTGGCACCAAACTTGCAGAATATTTAGCCAACCATGTTGTTAATTTTTGCTGAAAATTTGAGCCAAATCGGTAAAGAAGTGACTGAGAACGAAACGTTTGAGTGAAGGCCGAAAAAGCGATGGGACATTTTTTTATCTATACTGTATATCTGAATGTTGAAGGTTTTACCGAGTTTACTGAATTGTTTACTGAGCACTTACCGGGTTTTTTTTCGAAAAACCCAGTACTTACTCGTACTTACCGAATTTCAAAAAAATCTGGATTTACTTACTGAATACCGAGTTTTAGAAATTTGAGCTAGTCACAACACTGGCCCTGACCCACCTGGGTCGGTTTTTGCGAGAGGAGTGCTGGAGCATTCTCTGGCCTGGGGACCAGCATTGCCCACAGACTCCCCGATCCGATCCGATCTGGCGGGGGGGTCGTACAATGTACGGCCCTACGATCAGACCTGCACGGTCCATTTCGTTACCCCTTATATCGTCATCTCGGACGTTTGCCCTTCTTTCACTGCCAAGCCACTCAAGCCATGCTGTTGGGCGCCAGGTACTAAGAGAGTGCCTGGCGTGGTGACGTCATGGTGCTGACAGCTCCCAGCGGCCGCCCGGCCGAGGAGGAGTAAACCGGTATAGGCCGTAATGCTGGTTTCTCAGACGGCTCCTGACGTCGTTGATCTTCCCTCCAACGCGGCATGCTTTTAGGAGCGGCTTTCGGTGCAACGGCAGATCCAGTTGGTTCCCATTTTACCTACTCACTGTAACCAGTTTTCGGTGGCCTGGGTGGAGCGTTGTGCCCACGACCAACTCTTTGCAGCAAGATACTTGCCACGCCGAGAGGATGAACCACTACAACCACTAGGGATGCAGCGGCCGCCGTGACTCAGAGGCAGCGAGCTACCCACTGAGCCACTGACGCGGCATCCACAGACTCCCTTTTAGCTTTCCACCCGACAACGGTGGTACCCATTCACCTACTGGCTGTGACCAGCTTTCGGTGGCCTGGGTTGGGCTTTGCTAAGTCTAATTCCAGTCAAACTGGTTTCAGACCCACTACAACCGCTAGAGATGCAGGGGCCGCCGTGTCTAAAGGCAGCGGCGAGTTAACCAATGAGCCAATGACGCGATGAGTGGCTTGGTAGTAAAACAAAAATTAAAATTACTTTGAACGGTTGAATTTATAGTAAATTTAGTACTAAATAGTAAAAAAAAATCCACTACCGGAGTTTTCCACCTATAAGACCGGGCCTTATAACCGGAAAATGCCTAAATTTGGGGTCACATTTTTACACCAGTTATAAGACCCGGGTCTTGTAGGTGGAAAATCTATATTTTACAATTAATACGCGATGTTCTGCATGAAAAGCATGAAATACACTGGTTTTGATCTTTGCAACAACTGACTGTATGTTTAAGTCTGAATAGCTAAGTTTTAAACAAATTCTGAAAATTTAGGCAACTTTAGAAGCGCCAATATGCCTGCAGCAGCTATCTAAACCTATCAAATCAAGAATTTTACCAAGATTACGCGGGTTTTAGAACGATTCTTGAACGACCTGAGTTCAAAAACTCCATATTCATTAGTTATCTTGTAAAAATATACACGAAGACACACCATTCTGAGCATTCATGTAACAGGTCATCCGCCGAAGGGGTGAGGGGGTTGGGGGTGGGGTCTGGCGCCGGCCGGGGGGTCTGAGCCAAAATTTTGGGAGGAGGTAGGGCACTAAAAAACGTTCAAAAATCGAAAAAAATCGCAATTTTTGGGCTAAAAATCCCCAAAAATCGCTAATTTGGGCTGAAATACAGCTAAAAAGTGCTGTTTTGCAGGCGATTTTGGCAATTTTTTGTGTCTGAAATTGTAAAAAATTGCAAAAATTTGCTCAAAAATTTACTTGCCAGAAAAATCGGAGGGGGGGTCGGCGAAATCGTCTTGGGGGGGGGCAACTGGGGGGTCTAGCCTAAGTCGGGGGAGACCCCCAGACCCCCTGTTACATGTATGATTCTGAGCTTAGACCAGGGTCATATAACTGGAAAATGCCCCCTGACAGACCCTGCTTTCTGAGCACATGCTATAAGACCGGGGGTCTTATATTTGGAAAAGAAACCCAGTTATAAGACCCAGGTCTTTATACCGGAGTGGTCTTATAAGTGGAAAACTCTGGTAGTAAAATAACAGTAGTCATGTTGACTGCATGAATAAAACATAATCTGTTGGTTTGTGGAGCAGAACAGAAACTTGATGTACCTTAACAAACCTTCGTCCTATCACACACTGTGTGTTTTGTACAAGAAAGACACTGTTTATCCAAGCAGTTACAGTACAAGAAACCATGACACATTTAGTGGCAGTAACCTTGTCATTAGTGCTCATGAGTGGCTGCCATGCTGTGCCAATAACACGCTTGTCATCTGAGGAGTACCAATGGATGTGCAAGAACTGCGGAAAGACAGAGCAAGCTAATGTATGTATTGGATTACAAATTAAGGACCTGTTTCACCAAAGTATAAATGGTTATGCTTGTTGCAACAGGTCCGGGCTAGGTAGTGCGGTAGGGTTGGGTACAGACATGGGCTAGCATTTCGGCTGAGGGGGGGTAGAATTTTCAATTCCTGAGGGGGGGGCTGAGGGGGGGTAGGAGCGCCTGAGGGGGGGCTGAGGGGGTGGTAAGCCAAAAAGTCCGATTTTTGGCTAAAATCAAGGTTTTTTGGCTTATTTTTCATCAAAATACGTTAAAATAAGCTATTCTGAGCTCATTTACACCTAATCCAGGCATATATTTATCATAATTTTCTATACAAAAATCTTCCAAAAAATTCCTGAGGGGGGGGGTAGCGGCCGGCTGAGGGGGGGTAGGTGAGAGCCTGAGGGGGGGCCAACCCCCCCACAGCCCCCCCTTTGCCCATGTCTGGTTGGGTAGGGTTTGCCTGTCAGGAGGGGATCCAGGCGGTCTCGCCCTGGAAGGAGCAAAATTTCCAAAATTTCAGTAAACGCCCTGCAAATTCGTTTTCTCTAAAAAAACGCAGTGCATACTGGCCAAAAAAACTTCACATTGCCTTTTTTCGAACGTTCCAAATAACTTAAAAATTCAAAGTAAAGTCCCTTTCGAAGTCACCCTGGAGGCGAACACATTTTTGTGCAAATTTTCTAACTTTTTAACGCTGTATCCTAGCATAGGCGTGTTTGTGCTCGATCAAAAGCTCTCGCTTAGCTAAGTCTGAATCAGGGATGTGAGGTGGGAAAAAAACACCGGAAAAAAACTGTTTTTTTCCGGAAAAAAACCGGTTTTTTTCCTAAGGGTCGGAAAAAAACATAAATCGCGGAAAAAAACTCAAGCTAAAAATAGCTAATTTGCATCATTTTTTGTTTAAAAAATGGACTTTTGCTATGTATAATAGGCCATACTGACTCAAAACTGTTAGAAAAACAACAAAAAAGACCAAATTTGGCATGAAAAAACAAAAATGCAAACTGCTGTAAGAAAATTAGCATATAGCGTTATTTATGGAACCTGTCAGGCACTGTTTCATGCCTGTTTCGTGATTTATATCAATGTAACACGTGTATTTCTGGTCTAACAAGACTGAGGAAGGCGCTAGAAAGCGTTAGGAATCATAAAACCAGCCTAGGATACTCAGAACTTGGGCTGGAGTTTTTTTCCGCGATTTAGGAAAAAAACCGGAAAAAAACCGGAAAAAAACTGGAAAAAAACAGGCCGAGGTTTTTTTCGGAAAAATATACAACCCTGTTGAAGACCATGGTCTTGTAACTGGAAAATGTTATTTCACTACAAAACAGGATTTTTGCCCAACAGTTGAATTTGTTTTTCACCTAGATGGCTGTTTCAGACATGCCTGACCAGTTTACGCTTGACTTGTAAAACTTTATTTGAAATTACAAAAAGAAAGGTTGTGTTGAAGCATAGCAGTTACTGTATTGCGTTCAAAACAAAAATCTAAATCATGTTTTGGCTATATTATGCACTTCCGCCTTTGTTTTCCCACGATGGACAGCTTTTGTTCACTTTGAAAACAATTAATTGTGTGCTAAAATCGGTCAATTAAACTAAGACCTGTTTCAGTAAAGGTGCACCGTTCTTTTTAGACATTGTGCACCTGTTGCCCGCTAACACTCTTTCTGCGCTGTTCGTTTACATTGTACCGTATAGTGCTGTTTATAGTACCCGGGTACTATATATGGCACTTAGGGTTTTGCGAAAATAAAACTGAATCCATTTATAGTACCCGGGTACTATATATGGCACCTACGAAATCTGCTCTATAAGAAACTAACAAGAGTATGTGAAGTTCTTTGCTCAAATTACCGATTTGATGTAAAAAATAGGTTATGCACTTCCATCAGAACCTCTATGATTGCATTATCTACTGTTTTTCTTCATACAAACAAGGTTTACCAGCAAAAATGCTGTATTTTTCGCACGTTTGGTATTTATAACAGCTCATTTCAGAATGAAAATCTGTCTCGATTTATAGTACCCCGGGTACTATATATGGCACTAAGTGCCGTTTATAGTACCCCGGGTACTATAAATAGGGGGGTACTATAAACAGCACTATACGGTACTAACATGTTGTCTTGCTTGGGCGACAAAATAAATAAAATAAATAAATAAGACCATGGTCTTTTAACTGGAAAATGAGCGTCTATGAACAAAGCTTTCTGACCACCTATTAGAAGACCATAGTCTTTTAACTGGAAACAAAAACCTATTTAAAGACCATGGTCTTCTAACTATGGTGGTCTTATAAGCGGTAATCTCCGGTAATGTTTGAGAAGCCATAGAGTTAGGCGCAGATGG